>JAKSZP010003982.1:0-285862 GCA_022478985.1 Massospora cicadina
CCATGCTTCACTAGTTTGCTGATTTCATCCTCCACTATTGCTTTGGTGTCTTTCAATTGTCAAATCAGTCTCATCCTTATTGGTAAATTTTCTGGTGTCAACCGTGTGGATCATGTCTCATGCGCATCCCAAATCGTGGTCATCCTGAGCAAACACATCCTGATATTTTTTGAATAGTTTGAGCACCTCCTCTTGCTGGCCTTCTGACAGATCAGCGAGATGCTCCCGATCAACCAATAGGTTGATACTTTTGGCTAACCCCCAGATGGTAATCCCGTTTCGTTGAGAGACCCAAGATAATGGAATCTTCTCAATTTGGCCATTGGGATCAGATGAACAAATGCAATGATCTGATTCCTCTTGATCTTCATTGGTTTTTTACTCAAATTCGCCAGGAAAACTTGAATTTCTTTATACTCAGCATTTTAATCCCAGGAGCAACCCATGGCTTCACTTTTTTCTTTCAGGGGCTTCCAACTTTCCCATACAACAGCTCAGTAATCTCAAATGTCAACACTGTGTCAACTATCATCTGCAATCCAGCCGGTATGGTCATCTCATTATTGATCCTTAGTGGAATTTCCCAGTTCTCTAGGCTTTCCGCCAGCATTTCACGTCACTTCCTACCAACTAATTGGTATCAAGTTGGGACAATTCCGACATTATATATCAGATTGATGAAGTTGTTTCTCTGATTTAATGGAGCTTCACCATCCTTCTGATATACCAATGGTAATGTCTGACCCAAGATGGGCAACATATTATCCTCAAAGTTACATAACTCTGTATTTCTGTAAAAAAACTCCGTTTCAGTCAAAATGTCGTAGTTTTGGTTTGCCAAATCTATCGCTGGCACAGATACCACCGATGACCCAAATTGTAGTGGCAGTGCACTATACACTCCACAGGAAAAGGTGATGTCAGCCCAGCTGTCCCATATTCTTTTTTATGTTCTAAGCTCGGCGAGATCTTCATCCTCTTTACCAGCTTTGTTGAGACATTATTGATGGGCACTCCGCTGTCAACATTCGCCCTCACCCTCACTTGATTCACTTGTATGTCTATATACTTACACTTGGAGTATTGTGATATAGTGTTTACTGAGTGAATGGCGGCATTATTAACCAAATCTAGGATGTTTTTAATTTGCGCCAATAAAACAGGAAATGATTTCTTTATCATGCTGAGGGGGATAGACAGATTAGCCTAATCTAAATGGACGTCAGATAACTCTTCAGGATTCTTGGTGGTTCAAATCTTGTCCGCCAGTTGTTGGGCATATGGCCGGGCAACAAACTTGAATATCTCAGGGTCAATTCTCTTCGCCCCATCTAAGGTCACGGCATTTACATCCATATTGACCACTTGATACATCTGATCCTGCTTGTCATCTATGAACAGATCGCTAATATCAATTTCTTCAATCATTATGTTGGGAGGATCAGGTTTATCCGCAGCTCTAGACTGTTTCTTGTCTAGGCCATGGGCCCTTTTCCCGAATCCTTGGTGGCTGCTGACTCCTTGGACTTTACCCACATTAATCAGAATCCTCAACTTTTTACAGTGTACAGCGAGTTGTCCTTTCCCGCCACACTGATAGCAGACCTTCTCCTTCTTGTTTAACCGTCTGAATTCTTTGGGCTTATTTCTTGGCACAGTTCATTTGGTAGCCTACTTAGCTCCTTCGTTTCCCTTCATGGGATTTGGATTTTGTACCAGATTGGACTTGAAGCTTCTATTTGGGGCATTGAATGTCGCTCCCAAAATCTTCAAGCTATCTACCATTTGTAAGGTAGTTAATTCCATCATGAATATGGAAGACATCATGCAATGCAAATTGCAATAGGACTGAAGGGCTGTTTGCAAAGCGATTCTAGCATCAAAGTTGTCTAATACTTTCACTCTGGCCAGGATCTTTGACTCCCGGTAAACTGATCTGCAAAGCTAGCAAGAGACTCGTCTTTATGGAACTGGATTCCCATTAATCCATGCTTGCGTTTTGACATGTGTGTCAGACTCCTGAACTCCTTTATGATGGCCGCTTTTGCGTCAGCATACAACCAGCTGTCCCCCTCCAGGTGAGGTAAAATTGAGTTTTGAAAGTTGGTGTCTAGGAAATTCATGACTGTCAACGCCTTTTGACGATCCCCATAGCCATTCATGGTCATGTCAAACAGTCAGAAAAATGCTGGCGCGTTATTCTGATGGAATGTTGGAAATTTTGGCGTTGCCCTAAATTCCTCCAAGTTATTTCTGTCTGATTCTCTCGGTTCAGCTACTTGGCTAACTTGCAGAGTGACTTTGGGCATCATCTCTGAAATAACATTAAAAGCGGGCGGCATGTTCCTTGGGGTATTCATCTTCCCAAGTGTCATGTGAGAACTTCTTGCTTCAACATCGCTTGCTTTATTGGGCTCACAAGCAAATCTGTGAACTTTAAGTTCCTCCACTTGTTTAATTTATCTTTTGATATCTGCACCAAAATTCCTTAAACAAGCCCGATCCTCTTCTCACTCCATTTTTAGGTATAAGACCTCTTGAAAGAGGTCCCCTTCTTTCTTCTTCAACAATTTTACTTTGCCGAGTAACTCATTCCCAATTCTTGCTACATTCTATATTCCTTCCTCCATCTTGATGACTCATTCTTCCAAGGCCGCGAACTCCCAATGGTCTGCTGAGTTTTTGGCATTCTGGTTTACAGTGACTAACTTGGTCCACAGTTTGCAAGCTCTTCTTTGTACAACATTATTATAGATTCTTCACTCAACTACCCCTGTAGTGAGCACCAACTTGTAAAATTTACTTTATGTTGATTATCAGCAAGCAACCCAGAAACCTTTTTTACTGCACAGGTTCGGTTTCCTTATGCACTTCGTTGCATTGTATAGAATGTATTATTATTTTGAAAATAGTATGGAGACTATTATCCGTAGTTGAGATTGAACTATATTTTGGCCCAACACTAGACCAGTATTCCAAATTAAATACTCGCGAATTCATACTCATATGGATTTGTTCCCTTGCTCTTGTCCACCCAATCTTCACTGAGATACCCCAGTGACAATCTCTTCCAACCCACACACAGTCAGCAGCTATCCCTGAATGTGGTTCCTTCTTTTCTAGATCCCTGCTTGGATCTTTACTCTTCTCTCTGAGAGTCTTCCAATTATTGCCCTCTGCAATAATATCCTTGAGACAAAACAACACAATAGAAGCTGATAGTAAAACTATACACTAAATTGCTATTGTAAATACTGTAAACACTGTTCTTGTAAATAATGTTTTTTATTATAGTAAATCCTAGGGATTATATAGTGGGGAATTTGGTTGTCTAACCCTCTGTTGACACCTCTTCGATGAAATGGCAGCCATTGACATTGTTTCACCCATCCTTGTCTCAGCAGCGATGGTCTTCCCCATCTTGGCTAGGATTCTGTCATTGGACATCCTTGAGACCTCAAACGGAAAGAGTTGGAAACTTGTCCCCAACGTTTTCTTCTTGATACAAGCGAACAAACCATATTTGGCTAGTGACCTGCTTAGGTAATGGGACTTATTACCCATTAAGGCATGTCACTCACCAACCAATCAGTTTGTTAGTTGCAGATGGCATCACTCGCCTTGCAACTTGCTATTCATCCCCAATCATTCAGTGATGAAACCTGACTAATCCCAATCAATATACATTATAGTTAATCACTATCAGATGCCCCTATTTCATCGGCAACTCCATCCAATGAAATCTTAAGTATTCATCTGGATTAATCCTCGATGGATATGACCAGGCGAATATCTCCTCCATAGTGAATATCAGGGCTATGTGGCGGTCTGAGAGAGCACTGACTGTCACAGAAGAAAAACATAAGAAGATTTAAGGAACTTAAAGACTAAGGAAAGTACAAATATCAGTACTTAATTAGATAATATGATCTTTTAATTGGTATTGATGCAAGCAACAAAGATATGGGATCTCTTCTAGATCAACTTGATAAGATGGGATTAAACATCTCATTATTTACTTTAAGGTTTTCTCCAAAGTGGACAAGAACTACAATGTCACTGATAATCAGTTTTAGATGTCTTAAGAGAGGTCAGTTATTTCTGTGTTTAAGTTTTTGTACACTAAAGTTGTTACTGATATTACTTTGCTGAAAATGGTAAAGGAACATGTGGAGAATAGATGGGCGCCTGGCCTTATGTGCCATTAAGCTTATAGTGATGATTTAAGAATAATACACAAAAAGGCAACAAACATACAAGGGCTGATGAAAATTTTTAATAATAATGGTCCTCAAACTATAAGAACATTAGAACAACAACCTTTATGCTTTTATTGAAGAACTTAAGGAGTTGGGAGGATGAAACTGGATAAGTTCACGCTTTTATTAAGAAGTTCTAAAGCCACAGAAAGGTATATGGACAACTACAGAATAAAAAGGGAAGGGAATGAGTATATATTACAGACTTCAAGAAATTATCAAAGTAAATCTTTTGAGCTTAAACTCAATAAAGCCGTGAAAGGTTCCATGAAAAACTACTTTTACTGGTGGGATGAGAATGCTGCTATTAATGTGCAATGATGTGAGTCGAGCTTATAGTTTTTGTACTTTTGTTAAAGATTAAAATCATTTGGAGAAAAGAATTTTATGACTGGACCTAAATTTCCTCTTCTAAAATTGTCTTCATTGATGATATTGGACGATTAGCAGGAGTTTCTAAGCATGATCCATTTTAGCTGTCATTTTAAAAGACATAATTACTGGAATAGCTTCAAGAAAAAGTATGAAGTTGAAGGTCTAAGGGCTTCAGGTTGACTTCCCTTAATTATCTCAAACTTACCTTGGATCAACGCTGGGTAGGGGAAAGCATAACCAGGTTAGTACTAAGAAGTAGCGTGATTATTTTAGATATTGTTGCATCTATGGACATGAAAATAAAAATATTATAATAATGAGAACAGGACATTAGGCCTGATTTCCTTTTGGAAACTTGATCAAAATTCTATTATTATATTACTAAAACTAATATATTTTTCTTTGTATCTAGAATTAAATTATGCTTACTTGAATTGATGCACTACCATCAAAGGTGTGTTTTTCTATTGATTACATTTGGCTAAGCGCAGTAACAAAAAGACCCTTACACAGCCCCACAATCTCAATTATAGTCATTTTTGTAAGACCAACTTCCTTTTCAGTTAATTTCTTAAACAAGAAGAATCTATAAAAAATACATGATGAGCTATTGTATGGCCTAGTCATGGACTTCTTAATAAGTTTTTTATTTACTTAAGTTAATTTATACCTTTATTAAATGTTGATTTATTTCTTCCACTAATGAGTTTTAAAAAAATTTAAATTAAAGCCCAAAAGGCTATGATATGACTGACAATTGGTCATGAATTTTCCACTTAAGTCTATCCCAAATTGTCGCCTTCTTGGGTGTAGAAAATTTAGTTTGTTGTGTCACTCAATTGGTGCCAGTACAAAATTTTCTACAAGATGGCAGACGCGGTATGCTTAGTATGACGTGCTGATTAAGAGAAAGGAAGCCAAAGTTTTTTAAATTATTAAGCCTTATCCCTTGTTGAATGGATTTCTATATAAAAACTATATTAGGTGTAATAAGTTATAGATCCTCCCTATTAAGATATAGACTCACAATAATTTTAGTACTTGGAGGGTAAAAGGGAGATTAGATAGGATTCAGGATAAATGAAAGGCATATTAGTAATTTATCAGGTGATAGATAGAAAGTGAATGCCTACCTTAAAAACCCTTGGCTTTGGTTTCTGATAAATGAATACTTATTTGTAATTGATAATATTAATTAATGATCAACTATCCTTAGCTTTAATTGCTATAAATTGTAAAACTCAAATTATTATTGGGATCAATACCCAATAGTTTAAAATAGCAAAATTATTATAATTACTAATAATTTCTATCAGGGATAATCCCTGATACATTGAATTAGCTCATCTCAAGTTAATGAGAAGCATAATTCTGCATTCTTTATTAACTAAATATTGATGAGTCGTGACGCCTAGCAAGAGGCTTACCCAGAAGAGGGAAAATCATGGCATTAGGCTACCTGTTTTTTATATATCTATATATACCTATTCTGGGTCATATCAGCATGAGCACTGTCTGCGGTGTTCTGTTTCCTTTTTTTTGTTGGTTCCCTGGTGATCTGATTTGGATCCACCACTACCTCTCCAGGAATAGGAAAGTTACAGAAACTTTCTTTACTTCACCTTATCATGATTAACTACTTCACTAAGTGGGCAAATCATTGCTTCCAATAAATACACTGCCATTACCACACCAGAGTTTCTATACAGTAAGAAATACTAGGCGTGGATTTCTTATATTTGTGCTTCATAAAAACAGATAGAATTTATCTTTTAGTAGAGAAGTCAAGATGACATCCATGATTTAAGTAAAACAGTACTTGCCACCCCTATACATAAAAACCCTATAAAAGCGTCAAAAGAGTTTTTGGTCTCTAGTGGAATTTCTTAAGAGTTCAGAAATTAACTGCTATAAGCTGAGACACTTTTTTCACGATTTCTCTATTTGCTTAATGCTTCATTAACCAACAAACTTATATATGTACCAATAAAGTAGTAATTACTTGGTTGCCGCTCTAAAAATCTATTAGCTTAAGCTACAAATTCTGATCAAAAACATGCTACCAGGAATACCTGTAAGTATTAGCAGATATACCACATAGAAAATAAATCAAAGGGAGATTGAAACATTAAGAAAATAGTTGATGAACAAAAAAGTTAACTAGAGAAGAATTTATATACCTGAATTAAAAGAGGGAGATCAAATATCGTTCTAGCATATGCACAGAATCTGTTGGCTTTTTGAATTGCCCACATCAACCAGCTTTATTAGACTATAATGGAATATCAGTTTTATCTGCTAGGTTTCTTTTAATAATTTTAAAACTTAAATTGTATGAGGGACTTATCATTATTTTATAAGTATTGTTGGTTTAATCCTTATGATAAGAACCTAAATCGCCAGATTGATTCTGCCGGATAACTAATGTTCTATAGGGGAGGACCCTGACCAATTATATTAAGTATTCCAATTACTGATTTAAATGTCAATAATTAATTTATCCTGTACAGATTAATTGGGGGTTGTCACCAATCAATAGGGGTTTATTACTAGTTGCTGAGCGTTGACAACGCTTTTATTGGCAGCAACAGAAAGGTTAATCTAAAGGAAACGCGACCTTCTATTAATGGGTGTAAAGTCCCATTACCTAAGCAGGTAGCTATATAAGGTTAATCTGCTGGGGTTGGATGATATCATCAGAACATGATTTTCTCTAAATCAAGCCTAAGATGAATTGTAATCTAGTTGGCGGTGGATACCAACTAGGTGAATGAATGAGCTTATGCATATTCATCATTGGTGCAATTTGTAAAGAATTAAAATAACATGCAATGGATACGTTCTATTGAGGCACCAATGAAAGAGTTGGGCGCCAATTCGTATAATTAAATCTCTTGATTCTATCTAATAAAAACAGACATTACAAAAACAACATAGATACAAATATAATTGCTTTACTGTTCTCATAAGAAAGTTGAGAAATATTTACTAGCTTAGTTTGTATTGTTCTCAAGATCTCTTGTGTAAAGAGTAGAAGACAGAGTTTCCTTGTTGCCCAGAAGTTTGCCAACCTTTGGTATTAGAGTTGAAGGGATAGTTTTCCATTGTATTTTATTTTATTCAAGAATCTTCACGTGGGTTGAAGTATGGTTGCCATTATCTGTCTATAGAAGAAACCTAGTTGGATTAATATATATATATATATATGTATGGGTTTGGTAAACTCAGCTGGATAGTAGTCTTCATACCATTATCACTGACCCACATTATTATTTATTATTGAATCAACAGTATATTCCTTGCACACCTCGAACCTGTACAGTAAATAAGAAAGAAGTTTACAAATGACAATTAGACAAGCTTAAAGCAATGTGGTTTGGACCAGCGTTAGTTATGGCAAGATTAGAAACAGAATATATCATCAAGGAAGAAGCCACTATGGTCATCTACACCTGAGATCAAGTAAAAGCCTTGATACATACCTGATCTTATCTTTTGAAGAAGTACTTTTGCAACATCAGACGCTAATCCAATTTAAAATGAGTCTAGTAAAGGACTTAGGAACTAAACAAAACGACATTGAGAAGACCTTGAACACAATTGGTCACATAAAACAAGGACAAATATGATATATGAAGGATCTGATACGAAAATCCATCAGAATGATCCAAACAACAGTGCATTAGGTTAAAAAACTTTACGTTGATGGCAAATAGAACAATAATGTCTGAATTTAAAATTTTAATATAAATTACAACAACGAATTTGAATGTTAAAATTCTTTATGAGGCATATATGGGAAGACACCAATAAAAGGATTATATTAGTGACATGACCACATTTCAATAAGAATTAAACATACCAAGATGGCTACCAGTTATATGACAAACATGGCACAATTAAGATAAGTAAGAGCTGAATAGATTCTCCATCATACTTTAAGAAGGGTTCTTATAAATGAGATGGCTTAACAAGATGGTCTGATCGCGTTGGATTTTTACCAAAAGGCAACATCTAACAAAGATCGACTTGTGAATTGAACCGATTAATCAAGTAATATATTACTTTACATTTTCATTTCCTAGAAAATAAATCAAATACCACATGTCTTTAACATCATTGATTGTTTACTTCCTGGTATAATGACTTAATTTTTATTCTAATAAAATTACACTACATGGATTTTCAGTGTGCTTGCTTATTTTTTACTTATGACTAGCAATTGCTAAGAAGAGTTAGTTATGTTAGTGCTAAGATCAAATCAAGAGGTCTAGCGATCAGTAATAACTTGATTATCACGCTGTTCTTAAAAGCATAAAACATGAAGACTTTTATCAGGTCTACAGTAGTGAGAGTGTCAATAGTCCTAACTTAATTATGGCGATTTGGTGCTAATTACATCATTAAAGTCATAACTGATAAAATGAACTGAATATCTCTATATTTAAGGTGGAGTTTTTAAGTATAAATGGGACAATTGTGAAGGAGTAGTTTCATAGAACTTGAAGTTTATTGGAAGCAGTATAACAGTTAATAGAAGAAGACAACTGCTTCTTGGAACCAGAGTTAAAGATCTTTAATTTAATCAGGCGCATTGGCTCAGTCTATGGTCATCTTTTAATTGCTTTCTGTCTCTTAAACCCTTTACCAGGAAACAGTGTAATGGTTCAGATGACATGAAAGTTGAGATGATAAAATGTCATCAATCCCATGTTATAATTCACTAACTAGAAGCATGGGGCCATTCACAGCTGAAATTAACGTAAAAAATGAATTCATGGAATCTTAAAAACTTTTATAAAGGGCGTAACTTCTATAGGCATACATAATCCCAGTTCTTTGCACAATTTAAATATTGTGTCTATTTAGCTTACTTTTGACAAAGTTGATACATGTTGAGGTTCTTATAGTTCACTATCGCCAAATGTCCTGGCTTATAATATTCCCTTTGCAGTGCTACCAATATGTGTCTAGCTTTTAGATCCTCGTTTAGTTTGCCTGATGTTTTTTACTTTAGGTGTAGCTAATATCTTCAGTCATCTATATGCTGCTACCACCTTTGTATCCAACGGAGACCTTAATTTTATCTGGAGCTGAATCTTAATTTTAAAAAAAGAAACTACTGTTGAGGTGAGGTTTAGATAATAAAAGCCAATAGATCCAGAGAGCTGTAACATCATCCAGCTTTTCTCAGCGTTAATGTTATTTTGCAGTAGCTTCTATAATCCTTGCTCAGCCTTTATGTATAACCATCTAAATGAGGGTAAAAGGAGTATTATTATAAACAAATTAAAATGTTAATAATAAACTTCCAAATATTAATAATCATATTGACTGGTTTTTATTTCTCTCCTTTTAAATCTCATAAAAGCGGACGTTATTGTTTATAACATCTGGAAAGTTTGTACAGACGTGTTGATGGCGTAGCAGTTACAAAGCTAATCAGCTTTTAAAAGCAATCTATTAAGACCAAGCAACATCATAACCCTTTGAGACGAAAAATACTCATAAAATCATTAAGACAGAAGTCTATGGGCCTTCAAAACCTTAGTGAATAAAGGAGGCCATTAGGTTTCTCAACCTAGCCTTAGCCCTGCTACATAAGAGAAATTTCTAAATCAAATGCTCCACGTTAGATGGCAAGCCCTTCCAGCTGTACAAGCAACAGATCATCTCTTACATACTATTCTTCTCAGAGTCCCACTTTAGGGGGATAGGTATGCGCTAGGATAACATTTTTTTAGGGTTCTGGGAAGCACCCACCATAGATTTTAATAGAAAATGATATTTTCTGATTTTTGAATCCATACCCCAGGGAAGCACCCACTTGGAACGATTTTTTAATTCCCAGGCATCCTTTAATAAGAAGCTCATTCAGTTTGTATTGCTTGATATGTCTAAATCCTCAGCTTGTAAGAGAAAAAAATATGAAGTTAAAATTGAGGCGGATCTACTAACTGACTGAGTTATATTAATACACAAGTGCTTTAGAAAGCATAATATAACTTAGGGGTGCACGAGAAAAGTTTAGGGAGAGAGTTCTTTAAAATTCTAAGCCTCATAGAATCGTCTCCTAAATTAAACATGGCCAAGATTCATTTACTAGTTCTGCGCACAGTTAGCTTATAGGGCTTAATTCAACATAAGGAACAGTGGTCTTTATAAATCACAAAAGGATGTCATGAGTCAAAAATACAGTAGGTAATCAAGAATAATTCTAAAACTGCAAGTAGTTTATATCAGATAAAAAAATCAAGTTGGATAGCAATTTAAGGATTCCCATCTGAATGGCCAATTTGGATGCATCAGATAATGGGAATCAATCCCAAACTGACCAAAAAGTTCATACCTCTATTGATGTTCAAACCCAAACTATTAGATGAGCACAATTGGATCAACTGAGATAATTGTACTTTTATTGAATCCCCTATTGGTTGCTTTATTAGATCTAGGCTTTAGCGGCTTAGATTTCTCCTGAAACACCTACCAGCTTACTCATTTATAGTTGGCATTACGCAAATAAACCTTACGCTTTCCCCCCCCTTTTTGCAATTTTGAGCAAAAACTGTATATATTAGGATATTGCCTCACCAGACTTGATATCTGGATAAATAAGACTTCTCGACCAAGAAAGGAAACCAGGGTAAGTATCCAACAACCTGAAACTTCAGATCAACCGGCCTAAAAACAACAAAGGATCTGGGGTATCAACTCATGATCCTAACAAGCAACATCCTATTTGATTATAACCAGCTAGATGTTCTAAGCCATACTATCAAACTACAGAAGTGCTGCACAAACAACAAAGTATGTGGCATCAGTTTCTGCAATAAAGGGATTGTTGGAGTATGTATATATGAGAATGGAGTCATAATTCATGATAAATTTTACAGCTTTGAACGCTGAATCACAATCAAGTTTAAACATATATTTCTTATCATAACCAAAAACAATGATTTGGATACTGCAGATCTTGGGTTAAACTATCCAAGGAAATTTTCATGTTTCAGGAAGCTTCTTGAAGTAGTCAAAAAGTAGGAATAAGTTAATCCATAATCTCAGCCCCTTGTAAAGAGCTTCTATATGACCTCACAACAAGTTAGCATATTGTGAATAAACCAGAGGAAGAAGGAAGTATTTTTAAAAGCTATTGGATAAGGGTAGCATTGGTGAGATGATCAAGGATCTCAGTCAGATGTGAGACATGAGACGCTTCAATAGGAGAGAACGCCAAATATATATTTTATACAGATATTGTCCATAAATCCATAAGATTAACCTGAAATATCTAATCAACCCTTGTAAACAAAGGACTTCTTATAGTGAAGGGTATCACACATGAATGGAAAATACTTTATGAGCGCTTAACGCCATTAGCTATAACTGACCCTCATTAATCAGCACTTAGTATAAGGCATTGAGGCAATCTAGCTAACTAAAACCTAGCTTTCTTCATCTAGCGCGTTTATTTTCAACAAAGGTAGGGGATAGGGTCAGCATTAGGACACTGCCTAATTTACATGTTCCTGTTATGGCCTCAGTGACCCATATGACTTTTCCATGAAAAGAAATGGAGAACACAATGTGAAAATTTTTAGTGGTCTGACCCGTCCCAAGCTTGTAATTTATTATGCAAACCAACCAAATATCTTTTCTCAGGGATAGAGGTTAGAGCGTGACAAAATCTAGAACTAATCAAAGGTAAGTTTGACTAAAAGTTAAGAACGATTTGGGCTGGGGGATAAGAAACCTTGGTGGCTTTAAAAAATTAATTCTTTAATTCTTTAAGGAATAACAAGAAAGAAGTAAGACATGTTAAAGTTTTTGATTTTAGTTTTATAAGCACCACGTGTATAACGTAGGTCTTTGAGAAATTACTGAACATACTTGGTGCTACGCTAGGTCTCTGAGCTTCTTATTAATAATTTGAGTCTTTGTATGCAAAGTTTTATCTCACAGAGCACTATATAGAATAAATTATGTTGTGCAACACTTGGTCTATGTTTAGTATTTGCCACTTCTGAGAAACCTTTCCTAAACAGTAAATATAGCTTGATAAGAATGTAATACTTTATTAGGCTAGTCTAGAAATCTTTATAGTTAGTTGTATAACCTCTGAACAACGTTATCCATGTACTGAGAATAACATCAACGGTAAGTATATCAATTACAATGAGCATCTGAATCTGGTTGAAATTTATGTCTTCAATGAGAAACATTGATGATTTTATAAAATGCTTATGGAGTCTGGAGGACATATAAAGCCTGCACGCGCTAGCAAGTTATAATGGTTACGTTTGATTAATAGAAGTCTTGCATGCACCTGCATTAGTTAGATGCACACTAACACTTAAAACTAACTAATAACTGGAGATATTAGGTCAAAAATTTTAAGCCAGATCAATTCAAAACACCATACTGAACCTAGGACAAGACAGCCACTAACTTGAGAAAAAATCTTTTCAAACTTCAGAATTAAGGAGATACACACATTTAAAAATACATATTAATTAGCGAGCGCTACCTGCTCCTCAGCTGCTTTTAAAAAACAACTTCTTCCACTAATCTATCACGGTTTTCATAGTATAATGCAGAAGGGTTAAATGCAAGAATTTTCTAAAACAGCATCTCATGTCATTCTGACGCAATAATCAAAAACAGTACTTGACATTGACAGGCTGCTGCATATTGGTGGTGAAAGGCATATGGAATTGACAACTAATCATCTTTCTATAAATTTCGCCACCTCGCCTCCCCAACTCTCATTAATTTAAGTTCTTACATCTTTTGGGAACTAGGAAGGTTAATCTGGGGCCTTCATGTGGCATTACCAGGGAAAGACTATGGAAACATGGGTTAGTATTGAACAACTGAACCCAGAGGGGCACCACAAAAGTATCCAATAGTGACCTGAAAGAAGTGTGGGATGGAAGCCAATGAGTGTGACCAACCTGTTCTCGTAGGTGGCTTTCACTCACATTTGGGATGATAGTACATACAGGAACGTGAACATGAGTTAGGCGCAGTGTCTGCCACATTACTCTCCTAAAAGGCAGGCACTGAAAATTCATGTCCTAGCGACAAGGGTAATGCAGTTCTTATTAGTTGTACTGAAACTTGTCTACAATAACTACCGCGGTTTCTTAGGTTGGCCTGAAACCTGAATTTCGACCATTGTCCTACATGGGCCTACACTGATGCAGCAAAAGGCAAGAGTATGCACTTATCAAGTTAATGGATTGAATTGTAAGTGTTGCAACATTTACAAAAAGAGGAGCCGAGGAGTCTTATTCTATTACAAAACAGTCTATAGAGACAACTCCTTTATCTAATCAAAAGCAGGCACAGCTCCTTTTGGCCTGAAGACCTTGGTATCCTAGCCAAAAGTTGCTTCTAAAGGGTTTGGGTTTAGAACCAAGGTTTTTAAAGCATGGAACACTAGTCCAACAAAAGATTTGACAGTTGGAATGATGGAGAGCCTTAAGAGGTTTACGCCATGGAGGTGAAGACCGGGTGGTCTAAAGAGATGTTTATGGATAGCTTGAATTATATGTGGGATTTCTCTACTTCATATTTTGTCTTTGTCTACTGGGCTAAAAGTTATGACTTTTTTGTCTAAGTCTCTAAAAGAAAAGAGTTAGTTGTCAATTTGAGCACCAGGAAAGAGGAGGCTTATGTCTTGACATTGGCACCAAAATAGTAGGCTCATACTGTGGTAAATATCACCTGTTGTCAGTAATGGGCATGATGCCACAGCTGAAAATCTTTGGAAAAGTGATCTCCTTTAATGAGCTCAATTTGGTAAAGAAAGTGAAGCTGAAGGACGGTAAAATAAATAAGTTTACCATAGGCTCTGGGACTGGGTATTTAAGGTTTAAATTTCTAAAGTCATACAATTAGTTGCATTGTTCAGTCACTGCGGGGACCTAAAGTCCTTGTGGTACCGCTGGACAGGTGCTTCTTGTGTGGGCAGAATGGGCACGTTAGTGCCAAATGTCCTCAAGATAACCCTTCTGAGGCTTCAGCCAAGACTAAAGGGCCTAGAAAGTGTAAGTCATCATTGAGGACCACAATAAAGGAGCAGTCAGCATCCAAAAAGGTGTTGGAAAAGATGGATGAGTTGTTAGGAGGGCAAAGTAGGCAGCTGAGGCTGGCAACGCCAACAAGGAGGAGGTTGCCAAGGTAATGAAAAGTGCCAAGAAGGTCATTTGAGATCTAGGAGAACCCAGAAGGGTCGGAAGGTACTAGGCTCCAATAATGAGGTTTGTGGCGCTTTGTTCCAATCTGCAAAGGTATTCTGGAGAAGATTTCCTCCCAAACGGATGGTGTACTCCCCATCACTCAATTTAGTAAGAGGAGTGTTACCACAGTGGATGTATGTGGGATGCCGCACACTAAGCCCATGGGGAGAGGGGGAGCTGAGGGGGAGCTGCATGCTAGTAACATTGAAGCGCCTTCCAAACCAACAGCTTTATTTGAAGGGTAGGGTTCAGTCAAGGACCCTTGTATCAGGATTTAAGATAATGACCAAATTGAATTCCCCACTTCCAAATTGAGCCATAATGAATCAACTCTCAAACATATCCAAATGAAGACGACTTCAGAAATTTATCTTTAATTCTTGAGTCACGTGGGGCGGAGTTTCCACTGAGTCAGTCAGGTGGGCGGCGAAATACATTGAGGATGCCCATCAGCAGTCAATCCAGAAGACTGGGAAAGATCCTGAATGGATGGGGCTTTGAAAGTTCTTGAGGCACTGTGTCCTCACTCACCCTATAAATATTGACAACTTTTAACCTAATAAAATATTCAGTATTCCAACCATCTCTCCATTTCCTTATTGACTTTTCTTTGAATTTTCAGCTTTGAGCCCACCTTTGGACCTTGGCAATAGTCTAAAAAATGTAATGCTGACAAACGTGGTGCTCACTACAAGGGGCTCCAAGCTGTCCTAAGTGAAAATGTCTATCAAAACAATGGATATTACTAGCAGTCCTGAAAACCAATCTGCTGGTCAGTTGAACAGCATTTCTCGAAGGGTTAGCACCTTGAGATGTAAAATACCACCTTTGCAGCCTGAGAGGTTAAAATTCCAAGCCACCCTGTAGTTCTCGCTGCCATCTATTGTGGAAGTCAGTACCAAATGAAGTACGAGAACCTTAATGATTTTAACAATTAATAAATGGCATCTACTCCATGGGTGCTTGCTCTAGCCGCTCCCATGTCTCTTCCGTTCCCTCTACCGTGCAAGATCCTATGAATCGGCCCAGCTGCAGGCAGGAGAACTCTCCCTGAGTTCTGAACGCTATCTTTGCAACATTGTTCACCCAGCTATTCATCACCTCCTCCAACTAGTTGGGTTGCACTTTCAAGAAGTCTCCTGACAACCAGGGCTCAACCAGGCCTTGCACTCACACATCATTGATTTATATAATGCAGCCTCCTCCTTTTTTCACAACAACTGCAAGGCCATTATTGAGAACCAACAGTTGATCAATTAGGTCTGAGATCAAATTGTGGTGTTAGATAGCGAGATTTCTGGCTAACTTGAGGAATAGCAACGTTTTAATGTCCAACTTCTCGAGGCAACTTGGAATCAGTACCTCCTCCAGGTCAACAATCTGGTACAAACCCTACAACAACACTATCAGGGGCTGGCTTCTCAAGATTACCCCACCAGGAGTGAAGATCCTGAAGGGCCTAGGGGGCCTGAAGGCCCTGAGGGGTGTGAAGGACCTGAAGGAACAGAAGTTCCCCGTGGACCTCCTGGGCCCCCTGGTCCCTCAGCTCCCACCCCTGATGGCCCTGAAGACCCATGGCAGAAGGATGTGATAGCAGCTTTAGCTGCCCTATGTGATCAAATTCAGATTGTAGTTCAGGGATGCAAACTCCGGGTGGATGGAGTTCCCCTCGACCATAGGGTCTCCATTGAGACACTGTTGGACAAAATGGACAACATCAGTGCTTCACCAAGCTTACCTATACTCATATCTATCAGCTCGTACAAACTTGTTGAGGATTTGAAACCTGTTTGACTACTTTGAAGAGCCAGCTTCACCTTCAGGGTGCTAACATTTAATTGCTAAAGGAGCAACTCGCAAATAAGGCTTCTGTTTCCTCCCTCTACCAAAATTGGGATGAAATCCAAGAGGCCTTGAGGGTCTACGGCGAAGGATAGACCAGCACGTCACCTGCAACTATTCAGAAACTAATATCTTAGAGCCAGTGGCCATCCCTGGTGTCAGCACCCATTTGCACTCCTATTGTAACTAACTTTAAACCTAGTTTCCAAGAAAGGTTACCCCCAGCCAGGAGAGCATTGTCTCCTTCCTATACGCATATGTGAGCGCCATGGAGGAGGCCACTGACTGGCAGAAGATAAATCATATCCGCTCCTGCCTAGATAGTACTTCCTGGGAGATCATGACCACCCATTTGAAGGATTGCAAACCTGGGAGCATGTCCATTAAGGCTTAATCCAAGATTTCAGCAGCAATCAAACCCTGGAAAACCAAAAACAGGCGTTCATGGGTATCTGACTGAATAAAGGAAAAGCGCCATGGATTTTGCCTGCCGCTTTTACTCCCAAGCACAACCCTTAGTCACAACTAATTGTATCACCCTGGATGATGCTATTACCGCCATCATTTCTGTGTTGGGATACTACCCTGAGGTTCAAATGCATATGATTGGACACAAAATGGGTTTACCTTCATCCAGGAGATCAAGGAAGCGCTTAAACAGATCACTGCATCGACTCTACACTTTAAGGCTACATTTACAGGCCCCTCTAACGTCCTAGAGTCCATGTGGTCAAAACCCAGAAAAATCCTTAACCTCGATGCACTTACTGTAATGGTTTCAGACGCAGTGCTAAGACCTGCTGGAAACCACTTGCTGAGGAGGTGGGAAAAGAGCCATCAGCATAAAGGACGAGGCGCACCATGCTGCCATACCAACCCAGCCTCAAGCATCCTCCATAACCTTAAATGAACTGGGAGCTATAATACCTGGAGAAGAAGTTTCGTAATCAATGATAATAAAGAGATTGATACTGCTTACTCTTGTTCCAATGACTCTCCCATGTTCCTCATGCTGCCGCCCCACTTCAGAAGTCTTTAATAACCAGGAATGCAGTTTAAGCTTATAAAATTCCAGTCCTTGCCATAGTTGATAGTGGCTCCCCTTTGAACGTCATATCATACAAGTTAATAAATTGCATCAAGATTTCTCCAGAATTGCCACAAAATATGGAGTATGGCACGGCTGGCCATCAATGTACACGATCTTTAGGGCCTTATTCCTCTCAACCATTGCAATTTGGAAGCTTGCTGTAAATACTCCCACTATCACGCTAAGTAACCCTAGCTATGACCCACTCCTTGGGATTCAGTTCCTTTGAGACTATTCAGCAGGACTCCATTATGATGGCAGCTTTCTATCCTCTACTATGGCATCAGGTCCCTCTGATCTTCAAGAATTACATGATTCTAAATCTGATGTCAAAGCCTGAGCCTGACTACTGGAGAGTGAAGACCAAATTGATCAGCTCAAATATCACATCAAGGGCTCCCAAGTCCGATTTTACTCCTGCTGTTGATGGGCAAGAGGGCATGCCTATCTACTTAACCAGGGCGACTACAATACCTCCAAAGTCCCAAGTCATTGCCAACACCCGGTTCCATGTCAACATCCCCTTGGGATACCTATTGGAAATCCGAGTCCTAGACAAGCCATCCATGAAGGAGGTGCTACCCTGCCCGGGGATCTTATATCCAGCTTATGCTGGATCTATATCAGTGTTGTGGGCCAACCTTATTGACAAACCCAAAATAGTAGGCCCAAACAGTCCTGCTGCCTATGTCTACCTTCTAACAGTGGAGGCTATTGCTGATGTCTGAAGCTTTGGGGACTTAAGGGTTTTTGGCTTGGAGCACCTTTATTGGTCTTCCTGGTCAACATCAATATCGAGCAAGTACTTTTAGACAACCAACAACGTAAGACTCACGAGTTGTTGGAGGATATTTTTGGATCTATTTTCAGCCCCAACCTATGACTTTGGAATGATGAGCAGAGTCCTACATCATGTGGAAACTGGGTACGCTCCCCCTTTCTAGTCCTGAACTTACCAAAAAAGCAAGATTAAAGATGCCTAGGTGATAGTGGAACTTAAACAACTACTCGACATCAAACTCCTGTCTCATCTCGCAGCCCTTGGGCATCTCTCTTCTGCTAGTTCAGAAGAAGGATGGCAGTCACAGGGTAGTGATGGACTACTGGCGACTCAACTTCATCACCAAGAAGGACAGTTATCCTATGTACCGAATTGATGATTCCCTCTGTCTGCTTGCTGGATCCCAGTACTTTTCTGTCATGGACCTTTCCAGTGGATATTGGAGAGTTGAGCTTGCCCCCAAAGATTGATCTAAGTGCACTCTCATAGCCAATGAAGGACTATTTGAGCCCACAAGGATGCCCCAGGGCCTTTGTAACGCCCCAGACACTTTCCACTGTGCCATGTACGGGATCCTTGAGGAATTGAAGCTTTCATGCGTCCGCATTTACCTAGACAACGTTACCGTTTTCTCACAAACCTTTAATGGGCACATCGAGCATCTCAGAGAAGTCTTTAATTGGCTATGAAAGGCTTTTATAAAGCTTAACCTACGAAGTGCTCTATCTTCCTATCTGAAACTAGAGATTCTGGGTCACAACGTTTCTAAGGATGGCATCCAGCCTATACCGGACAAGGTTGACTCCATAGAGAGAATGTCACGCCCCCAAAGCTTAAGTGATAACCAGGTATTCCTAGGCATGATGGCTACTATCGTCAGTTTAATTCCCTGTTTCTGACCTAGCTGAATTGCTATTCTACCTCTTGAAGAAGAATGTGCCGTTTGAATGGCGTCATGAACAAGAAGAGGCTTTTAATGCCTTGAGTACTGCTCTATGTACAAAACCCATTCTAGTCCACACGTGCTTCAACCAACCTTTTTTTCTTGTTGTTTACAGATGCAAGTGATGCTGCCGTCAGGGCTGTCCTAACCCAAAATGTTGAAACTCAAGTTGACCATCCTGTGGCCTATTTTAGTGAGATGCTGAGTAAAGCTGAATGGAACAACAGCGTTACTGAGAGGGAGTGCTTGGCTGTCTTTCTAGCCATCAAACATTTCTGGCCATACCTCTATGGTACTCACTTTAATATTGGTACAGAACACTCCTCGCTCTGGTGGCTCCAGCAAATGAAGGCCCCAATGACTAACTAGCCTTGTGGGCTTTACGAATACAGAGCCATTTTATTTCACCATTGTCCATTGTGCAGGCGCTATACACCAAAATGCTGATAGCCTCTCCAAGATGCTGGTGCTAGTAGCTTTGACCCCCGAGGAGGATAGCTGTATGATCTAGTAGGCTGCCCTAAGAAGTGGTAATTGGAAACTTCTAAGGTCCAAGCTGAACTCTGAAGGATGACTCTAGACACTCAAATCAAGGATGGGCTGCTCTACAATAAGGTAAATAAGAAGTGGCTCCCTCATGTACGCCCCTCTTCGTGAACGGATTTATTAAAGAGGGCCATTCTACTAGGGGACATGGGGCCGTTAAGAAGACTCAAAAATGGAAAAAAGTCACGATGTTATTGGGACCAAATGATGGAAACCATCCAAGTGGTCTTGGAGGCATGTATGACTTACTGATCTCAAGACCGAGACATTCCTCATTTCCAACACTCTGTTATCACCATGACTGGGCCCTTCAATGTCATTAACATTGATGTGGTGGGCCCTCTCTCCTACTGGGTTACATGGCCATAAGTAGATTATCCTAGCCACAGATCACGTAACAAAAGTGGGCTATAGCGATTTTGGTCCCAGCTGCCACTTCCAAAGCTACAGCTCTCTTCCTTATTTGATCCGTTTTCAATCAGCATGGATGCCCCCAAACCTTACTTTGGGATAATGGGTTGAATTTCATTTCGCAGGTAGTCCAAGAACTTACCTCACTATTTGGAACTACCCAGAGTTTCACTGCCCCTTACCACCCATCAACTAATGGAGCATTAGAACGTGCTAACGGAACTCTTATTTCTATTTTACAAAAGTTGGCTGCCTCATATCCTGCCCATTGGAAACACTACCTACCCAGCGCCTTGTTTGCCTACAGGGTAAGCTACCACCGAGTTATCAAGATGTCCCCGTTTGAAGCCCTATATGGGAGTGCACCTCATCTACCAAGTAGCGTCCAGCCATTGCTTGAGACCTCCACACCTGAAATCTACAAATTAACTATGAGGGCCTTAGCCAAATAAATTGTCTGGCTTCAAGCCCTAGCCACACAAGGCATCATTACCACTATAGGAAGAAAGACATCCCGATTCAATCTCAGCTGACCATCCTTACCAACTTTCCAATTAAGTGACCTTGTTTTATCTATCACCATTGACCTGGAGGCTAACAAAATAAGTTAGACGTTCTTTGGTCTGGAACCATATGAGGTCATTCATAAGGTGAAGTCTGAGTACTCCATTGCCAATGCCAACCAGGGTCTGTGGTCAATTGGGTACATGACCAGTTCCTTCAGCCGTATACCCCCCTCTGACATAATCTTGAGGAGGGCGTTGTTGGGATTCAAGTGTTGAACAAATCAAATTACTACTTCTGAATTGAGCCATTATAATCGACTCACAACCTATCCAAATGAAGACAACTTCAGGAATCTCATTCTTAATTCCTGAGTCACGTGGTGTGGTATTCCCACCAAGTCAGTCATATGGGCAGTGAAATATATTGAGAATGCTGTCACAATTCTGATATGACTGGACAATAAGCCTGAAACAACTAGGGCGGATTGGAAAGCATACACCAAACATGTTTCAGTTACAATTATTTGCGTGCCTCAAGATGAGGTGATATTGGGATATAATGTGTTTTTTTGGATCGCCTTCAAATAAGGTGCTAAGGCGATAAGGCGATGTTGACATTTGATGAATACAAATTAGATCGCCTCAAATTAGGGCAATAGGGAGTTGTAATAACAAGCCAAAACCAAGGAGGATCGGCAGAATAGAATAGTCATAGCTATGAGAGTGGTAACATCTGAAGCTGTTGTATAAAAGCGAGATAGGCAATTGATAAAGTCAAGTTGTTAATAGTAGAGAGATAACGGAACAGCAAGAGTCACTGTAAATAATAAAGTAAATAAGGAGTCGTTGGGGCGATTGCTCCTATATATAGCATATTTTCAAGTGTGTCTGAAGGATCAACAATTACCATATTGTCTGTCTGTTGTTAAGTGGGTTCGACCAGTGTGAACAATATGGTGGATCCTAATGATACCAGCCGAAATTGTAATAGTGGTGCTCACTACAGTGGGCCCATTGATCAACCACTAAAAACTTAGAATCTTCAGTTGCCAGCTATGTCTCATAAAGCGTGAGTTGCTGGGGATTCTTCACAAAATGATGCACCAGCTGAGCATGAGAAACTCAAACTCATAATTAGACGCAGTGCTCAAAAAACAGGATAAACTTCTCCAATAACAAAATTCTGTTATGCACCAGCTTGATAGCTCGTTTGGCCAAATGCAAATTCTGGGAAAACAAACAAGGAACTCACTAATAGTTTGGATGATACATCTGAATGGCTGCAGTATGCAGAGAGGAAATTGACTAGTACCTCCCGGTCCTCTCACTGGGAAGAGGACAGATGACAAGGGGGCACCATATGAGGAGGAATATGACGCTGGTCAGAGCTACTACACCCAGGATGGTAGCTCTGGATACAAATATGAGTTGGAGCACCACTTCTCAAGTGATGGTGGTGCTGCCCATGGCAGAAGGCCACGCTACCCTTGAAGCAGTAAACATCACAAATTCTGCTGGACCAGCTTCTCATCAAGAAACTGCTTTTGGATCTCGACCCATTCCTAAATATCTCCAAAAAATCTGTGAATTGGAAGAGGAGGTCAATACTGAGAAACTTCCTCCATTTGATCAGAATGGAAATAACCATGGCTATTTCAAACGGTTTTGAATTTGCAGCAGAAGGCACATCCAATCGATGGAAAGGCAAACTGTTGATATCTGCCTTGGATGTTGGGAGTGCCAATCAAGTCAGATGTTACCTCCAAAGAAGCTCTATTACCTATTGGGATGTAAAAGATACAGTGCTTCGCCTGTTTTGGGGGCACCTCTAAAGTTGTCGCAGCAGAAGGCAGAAGACTTTAATGATTGGATTCTGCCATAATGAGACTCTCATGGATATCGCTGATTTATTTATGATGGAAGCTCATGTGCTTATGGGGCAGGATACTTAGTAGAAGCTGACATATTCATCGCCATGACCTCCACGGTGAAGCCATACCAAGAGCATCACAATGTCATTTTGTCAATTCTGGATGACAACTTTCCCCTGCTCAAAATTGTACAGTTTTTGCGTCGCATATCCTCTAACTTTCTGCTTCCAAATATGGAACGGAAAACTACTTTTTCTTCTGTACCCTCTTATTCAGGAGAATACACTTGTCTGACTCACATTCCACCTAGCAACCCATGACCTTACTATAATTCTGCACCTCATCCTCAGCTGAATTATTCTCAACAGTTCGATTACCACCCTGGTGCTGGTTACAAAAATCATCAGCAATCTAACTACTGACTAGGACCTAGTTACGCCAAACTTCAGAAATCATCTTACCAACCTGGCCCTGGTTACACCAAATGTCCCAAAACTTTCTGACCTGGACCCTCTTATGAAAGCCAAGGATGTGGCTCTTAAGGGTTTATCTGCTATGAATGTGGCTGCCCTGGCCACTTGGCAAAATTCTGTTATAGCCACCATATGCAATACGTACACCAAGATTAATACTAACAGGGAAAAGATGGAGAGGAGTAGAAATGGTACTCTACCTCTGCGATCATAACCCCAAACGTCCCTGAATTAATATTAATATATCCCGCAGAAGTTGATCAGTTTGATGACGGAATTATATACCAGCAGCCATTTGGAGGAGTGAACGTAGTAACATGAGCTCAAGCCAAGGTCGCGGCAGATGAAGAATCTTCAGAGCAACTGAAGCCATACACATGCCAAATGCTTGATCAAGATTCCTCAAACAAGCTTGATTCTGCCGTGGATGCACCAGCTCTAAAAAGAAGTTAAGGTTAGTCTTTCTGTTAGACAACATTTTAAAAAAATATCTCAAAGTTGGTGAATGGGTTTTGATTTTTCTTGAAATGAGAGATCCTGTAAATGTCCACATATTAAATAGTCAATATTCTCCTTATTCTAACTGTACATAGTGATATTTTTGTAGTAAAGAATAGAGTTTGCTCTATAATAGATACTGGTGCTCCAGTCAACATATTTTACACCAAATTAAGGGCGAAGTTGACATTAAAGCCTGATTTCAACCATCAAATGGTGTATGTGACTGCTGGAGCAGAAAGCACCATCTCTGAGAAAGCGTACAGTGTGATACCTTTGCATTTTGGGTCCATTGTCATTGTAGCATCAGAGATTGTGCTACCAAATGAAAATTATCATTTGCTAATTGGAACCGCTTTCCTGCGACATTTTGGGGCTGTCATTGATATTATGTAACGGGCAGGTTCACGCCAATATGCTACTAATGAATTGGTAAGTAAGAGCCATGTTACTGACCATACTAGGGACAGGTTTGCTGAAGCCCATCCCCAAACCCTTCCGCCATGCCTCGTCATTGCCAAATATTCCTGCACCACTGTTCCCACAACGCTGCAGATCAACAGCAGGGTCTGGGACCAGGAATGGGCCAAGAATGACAATAACGCCACGCCAAGCTCACTGGTTGAGCTCATGATTCTGATAAAATTCTTTTAATGAATTCTAACATAATATTTTTTATTAGCAAGCGATCTTGCTTTATTTGATTTTCTTCTTTTCATAGAAGACGCAACTGGACCTTCAGGGCCACAACGTCCTTAAATAAATAGCACTCTGCAAGTATCGAATAAGCTCCCTCCTAAGATAGGCTCTCTCAAACACCATCCAGCACATCACTTGCAAAGACTCCACATCCCACCAGATCATTATCCACGCCGTGTGTAAGCCTGACGTCATTTCACAGATGCATTTCAGGTTTGGGATATCAAATTTCACTAGCTCCAACTTCTTTAAGTTTGAGGACTTTGTATTAGAGCAACATTCAGATCAAACGCCACCTGATCTGAAGCAATGTATAGATCAGGTGCCTCCTGATCCGTTACATATGAGGGAGGAGACTCTTGCCATTTTGGGACAGCGAATTCCAATTTACTTCACCTCTAGTGGAGTGCCAAAGGATCTGGTGAACATGAGCTACATCAACATTGCATATAGTGATTGGGTAATTCCAGTTCACTATTATCAACATAAAACAAGACTCAGTCCCTTCCCCAGCAGATATTTGAATATCAAGGGATACCTCTCCGAGCTGCAGGGCCTATATCTATTCCTTCTGGACACGAGGTTCTAGTGAACAAAGAATTAGAGGTGGAAGTGCCTGCCAGGCTCTATGGGGAAGTCATTGGGCTCTATCGTCAAACACAGCCTGAGCCTCATGTGGCTCCAGGGATTATACTTCCAGGTCATGGAGAGATTAAGGTTTTGTTAGAAAATCTCCAGAACAAACCAATGAAAATCCACCAACACCATATAGTACCTTTTTACACCTTGCTCCATCAGAAGAGGTTCTTCAGGTTATAATTTTGGCTTGTTGGACGAATTTGGTCTATCATTCAAGGCACTGACTGATGTAATGATGATGGTACCATGGAATAATTGAATATGGCTATTGGAAGAACAAAAAGACCAAGCGATAGCTTTAATTCAGAAATAAAAGGAGTTTTTTTGCTGTCGATGATCACAATTCAGGGAGTGCTTGGGGGGTGGTCCATTGAGTAGACATAGGAGAACATCCCCATAAGGTCTCAGCTGATCCGCCAATTGAGAGCAGTGGAAGACGTTGTCACTGAGGAAATTAACAAGTTGCTGGAGCAAGGGATGCTCAAACCATCCAAGAGCACATGAGCTTATCCATTATGATTGTAAAAAAGAAGGATGGCACCAACTGTGTAGTAATAGACTACCAGAAGCTCAATAGTATTACAAAAAGGGACTCATACCCCTGCCGCAGATCAATAATGCTTTGGATTGGTTAGGGTGAGCCCATTACTTCTCAACAATGGATTTAATATCAGGTTACTGGCAAATCAAGTTACCCATGGCGGAACAGGAAAAAAATGCACCATTATCACATCCAAAGGTCTTTTTCAACTGACTCGGATGCCTCAAGGGCTGTGTAATGCCCCAGCTATGTTTCAACGAGCCATGAACACTATTCTTGGTGACCTGAAGCTGTCATGGTTTCTTGTATACCTTGATGATATTAATGTAATTTCTCAAACCTTTTCAGTGCACCTTGATCATCTAGAAGCAGTATTCTGCTGGCTCGTAGAGGTCAACATCAAAATTAAGCTTTGAAACTGTAACTTCTGCAAAAATCATTTGGAATACCTGGGGTTTGTGGTAGACTCTAAGGGGCTGAAACCACAGCCAGCCAAGGTGGAGGCCATCCACAAAATGACTTCACCTAATAGTAAATGTGACAAACAGGTATTTTTGGGAATGGTCAGTTACTGCCGGCGCTTTGTCCTTACTTTAGCTGTATTTGGGGCATCTAATTTAGTTGTTAAAAAAGGATGCTGTGTTTGAATAGATGGAACGTTTTCAATACGCCTTCAATACATTTTGGATGGCGCTGATCAGTGCGCTGGTGTTACGCTATCTGAACTTTATTAAAGAGTTTTTTATTCAGATGGATGCTTCTCTTTCAGCTGTTGGTATGGTACTTTATCAGAAAGATGACGATGGAGAGGAGCATCCCGTTGCATACTGCAGTCAAAGTCTGAACTGCCATGAGCTTAATTATACCGTGACTAAAAATGAGTGCTTAGCGGTGATATATGAATATAATCAATTTAGATTCTACTTGCATGGGTTAAAGTTAAAAGTTGTGACAGATCATGAGTCATTACGCTGGTTGCAGAACCTCAAAGAGCCTGAAGGGCGTTTGGCTTTATGGTCCCTAAGCTGCAGGCTTTTGAATTTGAGATCCTTTACTGCCCAGTAGTAAAGCATAAGAACGTTGACTGTTTATCTTGATTGCTGACCCTTGCCATGATGGTGGATCTTAGTGATATGATGTACAATGAATTGCTCAGCAGAAAATATGACGACGATCCACCTCAAGTGATAACGTATTAAAATGAGATGCAAACAAATACCTTCTAAAAGGATGGGGAACTGTACAAGTGGATTGACAATTCTACGGTGAATTTTCTGTGACCCTCAGCTCGGCTGGGAAATATTATGAGCGCCCACAAGGCAGTCAGACATGGCGGTGTGTGCAAGAAAATGAGGTTGTTGTGCCCTCGGTACTCTTGGGAAAGCATGAGCTTCAATGTGCTCAAAACCATTTCTTGTTGCCACCAGTGCCAAGTGGATAAGCCATTCCACCAAAAGACTTCAACAAAGTAGTGAAACCACATTTTCCTTGGCATACGGTTTCCCTTGATGTCATCAGCCCACTGTCAACAGGAGCTAACCAGTGCAAGTACATTCTGGTGGCTATCAACCACTTGACCAGGTGGGTTGAAGTGCGAGTGATACAAGATTTATTGGAAGTCACAGTGGCTAAGTTTGGAATGGAATGTATTATTCAGTGACATGGCTTCCCCCAGTTCATTATTACCAATAATGGAACCAACTTCACCTCGCACATCCTCCTCAAACTGAATGAGCTTATGGGCATATGCGGGGTTCTGACGACTCCATATCACCCTGAGTCTAATGGAATTGTCAAATGGGTGAATGGGACCTTGGTGAACATACTATGAAAATTAGTAACATTGACCTTCGCAATTGGAGTTCCCTCCTTATAAAGTGAGTGTCTATAACTCTCCTGTTCCCGGCGCAGTAGTTCCTGGTGCACAGGGCCAACGCCAGGGAACTAGTCATTAGTACAAAAGTTACTAGAATCCAGCATAGGGTGCTTAAGCAATAATAACTTAGGTTGAGGAGGGTTATTATTAATGAAATAACCAAACAGGAGCAACACGGTGCACGGAGTGGTAAGGTATAGGCGTCCTAGGTTGGAGGGAACCTGGGTGGCCCAACAATGCATGGACAGATAGTTTTATCGTAGTTAAATTTAAAAGGTTGATGTACCACAAGACATTCACGAAGAGGTCTGCAAACAGGATCGTCCAAGATAACATAAATATGAAAACGGTGTACTAGTGCAGGGGTTTATTATAAGGGAAGTCGACCAATGGGGGAGATTGGTCTAAACATGAAGAATTTAAGGGATTTTGGAAAACAATCAATTGAAGAAAGCGGGTCTAAGTTGAAGCACACCAATAGGTACATGCTTCCATTGGGCAATATACTGTACTTGGTAATTGACTGACTCAGGTAATTGATTGTAGAAGTGGCTGACCCGAGCTAAAAAGTTCAAAAACTAAATGGGGTTTTGAGACCCCATTCACCTAAAAACTTAAGTGAACCATTTTTGATTACCACAAAGCTAGTTCGTTTTAACACATCTGCTGTTATACAGGGCTGAACTTCTCTTGCATCCTTAAGATAACCTGAGCATACTTCGCCTTAACCCTGCATTGATCTATAGTATGCTCGAGGTCAGGGAGACCTGCCAACTTTCCTTTCTTGGCCTCTTAGCATGCTGCATTGTCTTTAAATTTGGCCCCAATTATGATTTCTTTTTTCCAACCATGACAATACTTTCCACTGCCGTGTTTGCCTATAATATTAGTTACCATTCCACCACGGGGAAGATCCCCTTCCAACTATTATATGGGCAACACTCAGCCCTTATGGCATTATTTTATTCGTGTGTAAAAGACACCGGTGAAATGGATCCCACCACTATCTAAATAACCTTAGTAACACTTTGATCAAAAAGTAAACTGAAGCATATTACTTCAGCTTAGCCAACAAGATTAAAAATCAGGCTGTCAATCAGGTACATCATAGTGGGTTGGCGCAGTTCAAAGAGTGCAATAAGGTTTTCTTCCATGACCAACATGAATTCTGGTGGAAACAGAAGTTGGCCAGTATTTGGATTGGTCCATTTGAATTTATAGAGAAAACTAGGGTCAATGCATATACCATCATGGACCTGCAAGTGGTCAGATCATTAACCGAGTACATGCAAAGCTCCTCCGACCATATAAGCAATAGGAGCCTTATTGTCCAGTCAAGGATAGGGTAATATTACAATTCTGATATGACTGGATAAAAAGCCTGAAACAGTTAAGGCGGATTAGAAAGAATTTGCTGAAAATGTTACCAGTTACAATTATTTGAGTGCCTCGAGATGAGGTGATATTAGGATATAATGGGTTATTATTTGGTCACCTTCAAATAAGGCAATAAGGCGATAAGGCAATGTCAACATTTGATAAATACAAATTAGATTGCCTCAAATTAGGGTGATAGGGAACTGAAGAATAACAAGCTGAAACCAAGGATTATTGGCGAAATAGAATAGTCCAAGCTATGAGAGAGGTATTGTCTGAAGCTGCTCTATATATAAGCAAGAAAAGCGATTGAGAAAATAAATTCTTGTTATTGGAGAGAAAGGAACAGCTAAAGATCGCTGTATTTATTAAAGTAAAATAAAGAGTTGTTAGGGCGATTGCTCTTACTTTTTAGTATATTTTTAAGTGTGCACAAAGGACCAACAATCCACAAATTATTTGTTTGTTGTTCAGTGGGTTCAACCTGTGAAAACAATATGGCAGATCTAATGATACCGGCTGAAAAAGTAACAGATGCTCATCAGGCGGTCAATCTGGAAGACCAGGAAAGATCCTAAATGGATGGGGTTGTGACAATCCTCAAGGCACCGTGTCCCCACTCACCCTATATTCATCAACACCTTTTAACCTAATAAAATACTTGGTATTCTAACCATCTAAATGTCCTTCACAACCCTTTCTTTAAATTTTCAGCTTCAAGCCCATCTTTGGATCTTGGTGACAGTCTAAAGAACTGTAATACTGACACCTTGCAATGGTAAAACTCCAATGGATGCAGTGACCAAGCAGGCGCCCTTTCTATCTCAGCCTAGTGCTGGAATGGGAGGGGAAAATGAGGTACTGCCTTACCAGCTGAGGTAAAAGAGGATGGGGACCCTTTAAGATCGTGATGCTGAAGCCTCTTTGACCTCTAACCTATGGCAATAAAGATCTAATATGCTAACACATGGGGTCTAAAACTACTTAGCAATGGCACCAAGTGAAACTTAGGTTGCGACAACATGAGACTGATTTTGGCTTCATAATTGAGACTAAATCCTAACCTGTGGTGAAAGAGGATTAAACTTTCCCTTTTCTCTGAGAAAAATAATCTTTTTTAAATTGGTGGATCAAACAACCTCAGACTCACCATCAGGTGAGTGAAAGAGTTATGGAAAGAAACCAAAAGGGGGTGTCTTGATCTGGTGGGGAGTGACAAGGTCAAGGTGTTGAATAAGGAGGCTTTTGTTAACTGAGAAGGCAGTGGCAGTGATATATGTGTTTGGAGTGGAATTAATTTTGTTTGTTGGTTTATGTTACATACTTATGGTTCCATAAGAAATGCCTTTTTCCAGTTGGCAATATGAGGATCCAGGAGGAAAGCATTGAGGATTGGTAGAGCTAGGGTATTAATGAACTGTGTCTGCTATAGGGGTGACGTGATTAGAGCTTAAGTCAACTAGAGTTCTACTCCTGGAGCCCAGAAGTTGCCAGTTTAATGTTGGTCCCTAGCCTACTGGATGTTTGGAAGGCTGGCCGTGGTGAGGAGAGGAAGAATTGGCGGAATCTTGTTCAGGGGGATCATTTCTCCCCCATTGACTTTATATCATTGCCTCAGCTTCTCCTAAGCTACTATAAGTTGATCCTTCATGATCATGATCCAGAAGCTTTAGACCACAGGAATCTAGGACTTCAGATTAGTGACCCTCAGGTTGATGCTGCGGGTTAGGAGGTCGTAGATTGAACCTTGAGCTTTTTAAGTGTAGCTTACTGCAGGGGAGCATGATAAATAAGGTGAGATGGTGGAGAAGCAAGATTGTAGGTAATCTAAATGCGCCAGTTAATGGATGCAGATGAAAGCTGCCCTCAAGATTGCATGTTAAATTTTTGGGATCCAGTTAGGGGCAAAATATCAATGAATGAAGCCATGGAGAGGAACTTTGAGATACCTTCCGGAAGACTGTGGTCATTCAGGCACTTGCCTAAACGATCTGTCTGGAATGTATTTGCAATCAATGGTAGCTTTCAAGGTGCGTCACCTTTGACAGAGGAAATCTAAGTGGGAAGAGGATTATAATGGTAATGTGGCCCTCCCCGCAAGGCAGTATGGGCTTTCAGACCCTCAGCAAAAATTTTGTCACTTTTATGATGATAGAGGTGCTGAGGTGGCAAATGCAGATCACATGGCCAGTGTGGCCTCTTCTTACTATGAGAACAACTATGGTCACTCGGAGAATGCCACTAGAGGAAACTAAATTGCTCACAAGGGAACTAGCGGCACTGCTAATGGAGACTTAAAATCTATTATGTGCAAAGAGCTGTAATTCAGATGTGTCTGATACCATCCTCAAGGAAAAATTAACAAGGCTCTCTGGAAGCATGGTTTAGTACTTAAAATCTACAAATTATTTTGTAATTTTTTTGAGATGCTTATTGAGCTCTATATTCAAATCTTAATCTCTGGTAATATTGATTTGGCTTTTTAAAAAAGGCTAGGTGGTATTATATAAGAAGTGCGATCTCACTCTCATGGGGAACTATTGCCTATGCTTTTACTCAATGTCGACTATAAGATATTGATTAAGATCCTAACCAATCAACCAAAGGGGGTAGTGGAAGAAGATGTTGGGAACCAACTGAATGAGTTTATCACAGAAAGGTCATATACTTATATTCTGATGCTGTGCACCTGATAGAAGAATGGGCAAGTAAACAGTATGACCAGAGGGGGTGGCTACTGTTTTTGATTATATGAAAGCGTATTATTAGGTATATCATTAGATTATTGGAAAGTATTTTGTAGATTTAAGATTATATGGCGTTTATTAGACCTCTTGTAGTGAAATTATGGGGAATCTTTATTAGTTATCTTTATCAATGTGGTCCTCTCCAGTCTTTTAAGGTTTGTAGGAGCGTGCTTTATGTAAGACCCAATATCTCATTTGTTGTTTGTTCATGCAATAGAGACTCTTTCAATGGCTCTCAGGAAGTTGGACAAGATGAAACTTACCATCAATGGGTTGGAGTATATTCACTCAATTTCTAGAAGATTTTTGGATTATATTTTTTTATAGGAGGAGGAGATAGTGGTGATGAACATTCTGAATATGCACCAGAAAGCGTAAAAAGTAAAGGTCAACCTACAAAATTCTGGGAAAGCCCCATTGGAAGTATGGCAACGTTGTCTGTGGCACCAAAGAGCTCAATCCTCTGGATGGCAACAGGGGAGAAGTTTATGTATCTTGAATGTCACATCCATGGGCGGGCGTCACTGCATAATATATAGCTCAAAATTTAATTTGACCTTAAGTAATTAGCTTGAAAAAGTACAATGGCTCATTTATCATAATAAGGCTGATCCATTGTAATGAACACTTTTATCATTTTCAGGATATGTTGCATTTTGTGGATTCTTTCCACCGCAGGTATCTTCCATAAGAAAAACAAAGAGTTTGGTTATCCAGTTCATCTGGTGAGGCGATCATAAAATCAGCTATAGAGCCTATGTCTTATGCGAATAAGGATTGATCTGATTAGCTTGAGGCTATGGTGAAAGCACTACAGTTAAAATGGGTAACATAGGTCGCCAGAGTGGGAAATTTACAATCTGATTCCTATAGTGGAGAGCTACCTCGCTAAGGCTTGCAAAGATCAGTGCAACAAGGGCTCTGGTTTAAACTGGGGCATTAATCAAGGTACCACACTGGCGCGTGAATCACCAGGTTATTGGAAGGATTACTTTAGAGCTTAAGCGGGCAGGATTGGGATATCAGAGGGTGGAGATTTACCGTCAAAAAAGTTTATGCAAGACCCTTTGGAGAGGAGCATGGATACTGAAGATGAAACTTCTTCTGCGTAAGGCGTTCAAGAACTCTATTGTGACGGTTCACTGGGAAACATCCTTAATGGCGATGACTGAAGGGTGCTTGAGTGGAAGCAGCAAAACGATGTTACCAGCGCCTATAAGGTGCAGGTAAGGATAGCATGGGATGTTGTGGAAGCACTTAACTGCTTTCTTTCAGGAGGTCAGCAATTCCATTTCTGACTGCATTAGAGGCTGGTGAAGCCTGTTCAAAAGGTTGTGGAAGGCTGGAAAGCAAATGTTTCTGTGAGGAATAAAATTATGGAGATACCTCAGAAAAGTAAGATTATTTTCCCTTTGGGACTGTTTAGAGGTAAGATGTGGTAAAGGTTCTTCCTCTCAAAGTTCATATAATCCAAGTTTAAAGATATTCATAATGAAGTTCTTTGCTCAATTTGCTTTGCAATGACCTTTTGGAGTATTAAGAAACAAGGCCTTAGGAACCTATGGTGAGAAGGGCTAAGAGATGATGGTCTATACAAGTTCAGAACTTTCTCTTTTACCTTCGTAGCAACATACTGGTCGCAGGGGCGACTTTGCTCAAGTGGAGCAAGTATAAGGAGTATGACCTTTTATACGCCTGTGGAGTATGTGAAGGTGAGGTGATGGTAACACACCTTCACAGAGTGCTAGAAGTGAAGGCTATGTGTAGAAGTGTTCTACTATGTTATGAATCATAAAAAATTAAAGTGCAAGTTATCCTCTAGCCATATAGTATGGCAGAGATCCTTTTTGGTTATGATCTTCCAAATTTGCTTGCATATAAGGAGGAGTTTAGGTTTTGGTGAACGTTATGAAGAAAGGTGGTGTATGGTTCTTCAGCTCACCAGAAACCAGCATTGCTTCTCTTAAGAAGGAACCTAAGAAAAAGCTCCTTGAAAAAAGTCATGCAAAGCTAGAAATAGCTGTAGAAAGCTATGGTAATATTCTCTTAAGTAAGTCCAACAGGGGGAGCAATCTTGTCTCATTACTCGCAATAAGAGAAGTATGCATATCTCTGAGCTAGCTGGGTAGCCTTTGCTGCCCAGAGCATCAAAAAGTTAGATATATTCCATTTTATGGGGTGGGTTGAGCCACCCCACCCGCTGTTGGGTTCAATTATGGACCTTGATTTTGCAGCCCCAGTGCGGCATAGGGCAATATCCCAGGTTTCACCCCGCAAAGTTGCCTATACTGGGAGCCCTTAGGGAACACAAAAACTAAAGAATTTTTTCAATTAGAGTCATGTATTTCCTAACCCATATGCCTCCAAGCTCACCCACCATTACCCATATTTTCCGTTCAGTTACCATCTCACCTCAAGATTGATCTGTTTAGTTCTTCTTTAGCTCATTCCATTGCAACAACATCATCCAATTGACAATAGAATCTCCACCTTTATTAAAAAATATATCAATCAATCTATAATAAAATTGTGATTATTAGCACATCAATCATCAGAGTGCAACCAAGAGCCTGTTGTTAGACTAAAACTGAATGATGCTTGGATAATTTGGACGCTATGGAGGAGTCTGTTGAATCAAGCACCTTCTAGAGACCAGGGAGTATATATCAGAAAGTTGCACTGCTGAATGAAAGAAGTACTAGGTGTGATATTTGAGAACAGAAACCTAAACCTTCAAGCCTACAATTCCTGCTCAAAGTAGATTTTCTTATTTTGTTTGATCTTTAGCAAAAACTTGAGGTATAAACCAATACTAAAGTGAATAGGTAACCAATATGTTTACTGAAAACAATATATTCCGCCAATTATACATAGCTTTCAATGTGCATTGTCTTAGTGCAGAAGAACCTTATTGAGTGCTTTTATTACCTGCCTTTATCTGTCCCTATTAACCTCAGTTGCAACATTCTTGTGCTCACTACAGATAGTGCACAGTTACAATCAGACAAAATGAGTAAAAATCTGGAAGAGTTAAGGGTGATAAAAAAAGGCACTTTATCAAGTTTAAACTTCTTAAGACGTCAAGAAGGCCATGGTTGACCAGTGAAATGCAACGGTTGAAATAAAGGGGCACTAATTGATAGAGGAGAGCTGTGGAGGGTATTAGACAGGAATTATACACACTAAAATAAAGGAACTTAAATTAATTATTGGTATGAAAACGACTCAAATATTCATCTCTTAATATGAAGATAATAAAAAGAATAATATTAAGTTTATACTATATATATATATGCTGTTCTAGAGGTAATTTGGCATCCGTTTTTACTATTTCCGGACCAGCTCCAGAAAATGCGCTGCCTGCACTAATATGACCACTATTAAAGCTGAACGAGTCAAGTAAAAAAAACCTATGGATTAACATCACTGTAATTCACCAATATTGTGACAGATCAGGATCGGCCTGGTCTGCACATTGACCTAGTGGATTAAATCTTGGATTCTGCCTCAAATCCAAAAGTTGAGTTTGTAAATTCTGTGCTGGAGGAGGAACAAATTGAGAATGTGATCATAGGTAAAAATTGGGAATTCAGCAACAAGGGCTGATTTGGCATAGCACACAACCAGCGTCCCAAATTCTTTGCATCATGACTCACTGTTATATAAACCTTTCACGTATGATGATCTGGTCATTGCATAAAATCCTGGGGTAAAGAAGCCTAGTCAAGGGGTCTTTACAATGCTATAAAAAGGGAAAATTTATAACTGATAATTAAGTTTTGTTATCTAATAGATTCTTAAGATTTATAATTAATAATGGCTAGCTTCTAAATCATTTAAAATGTTTTTTTAAAATTATTTAATATCACCCTGAAAAAGATGAGCTTGACAAGTGAGCTAGCTTGGGCGTTGGCCACGTTATTGGCACTATCATGGAGTCAGATGCTGCTTATCACATGCAGCATCACTGGAACCATAGTCTGGGAATAAATCGCAACATCCAGGGATAGCGCGCAGATTTAAGGATGTATTTCTGCTAGGTTGTCAGTCATGTGGTCGGTGACATGATTCATACTGCCCAACTTCTTTGTCACCTATGAATGAAAGCCTGCCCTTTACATAATACAAAACCCCAACACCTTCCTATCCGTTTTGTGGGGGCCCAGAAGGAGGCGGTGGTCTCCACCAGAGGGAGATGGAACTGGAATTTTCTGACCATAGTTATGGTGGGGCTCTCTCTGGCATTTATGCTGTGCAATTTGGGGCAATTATGGGGAGCGGCAAACCTGTAATCCGTTGAAGTCCCTGTAAAATCCAAATCACCCAATGGTCATGTGGCATTGTCCATGGAGGTGCTGGACAAACTTTACTAGGTAATCATATGGTCCCACTTTCAGATGCGGTTGGCATAGGCATCAGGAAGGGAATTCACTTTTTTGCTCCAACTAGCACAGGTAGTAGATGCGTTACCTTCAGAATTGGCAGGATGGTTGCAGAATCTAATTGAGGAACATAAAAGCTAGCTAAATTCAATGGAGGAGCGCATGGAGTTGATCAAGTGTGTGGCATGACTAGATGAGGCGAAGGATGAGGCGGGGTTTGTGCTCCTGACAATTAGCCAGGGACATAGCTTAGTAGAAGTTATGCACGGATTTTTTGCCCATTGGCAAAAGCAGCCCAGGTAGAAGATTCCCAATCTTCACATATGTTCCGTCATGGGTTTTAAGCAGAATTGCTGGCGGCTTTGGTGGCGACAAAGGTATAGCACATGCTGGTAGAAGAAGTTTCATTAGAATTACAAGTCAAGAAGCAAGTGGCACTGGCCTGGGACAGGCGTGAAGGATTGATGTCACCAGGGAGGGGACAATTCCCAGTAAGTGGTCATTCTAGTTAGGGTCTCGGTATTCAGCCCCAAGTAATTTTTGTAACTTACAGGGGGAGTTCGCCGAGTGAATGAGGCAGAGTCACGTAAACCAGTGAGCCGCGGGCAGGGAAAGGAGAACATGCCAAGTAATTACCATCTGAAAAATTCAAAATTTAATGATTCATTCAGAAATAAAAGTTCCTTCTTCACCTTATCCGCGTTTATTTATCCTAATGAAGTTGTATATGTACATGTGGAGTGGAAGGGGCGATAGCCCTGGTAGATACTGGGGAATAAGAGAGCTACATCAAGAATATGAGGCCAAGCAATTGAAGTTACAGATTTAGAAGGGACCAGAGGTAGCGTTTGCTAATGAGTCAAGGAGGACTTCCTTGTGGCGATTGAGCCCCTTATAAAAATATGACAGGAACCGTTCAGGTTTAGGGAGCTGTTTTGTTGAATCTAAAACTTTGCCATCCATCTGTGCTGTGATGTGGTTGTGGCAGCAGTTTTGGCCTCAAGTTGATTTGCCTTTTTGTTCCATTAAGCTGAATTTGAGGATGAGGATGCCAATGAGATGTAGATTGCTGGTGAAGAAATTAAAGTCAACCAAATATATGAGCCCGGGTGCCATGCAGGAGGAGAAGTTGCTGGCGGGATATTGTTAGTTTTTAAGAATATTTGACCAAAAAGGGTTTTCCATTCTCTCCCATGGGCCCATTCACAAATCCATTTTGGTTCAAGGAGAGGTCCAAACTTCCCCACAGATGCCTGGTTTATCCGCTGAACAAATGGGCGAAGGCATCATCAGAGGATTATGCAAACTTGATGTTGAGCAAGGGGTTAAGCAAAATGTCAAAATCCGCTGTGGTGTCACCAGTGTTACTGGTGCCCAAGGCAAGTGGAGAATTATGGCCGTGCATGGACTTCTGGTAGCTCTACGTGTCCTAGATGGACCCTTACCCCATGCCATTAGTGGATGACATCCTCATGATGGTCATGGTGTGTAACATCTTTACAAAGCTCGATCTAGCAGACACTTTTAACCAAGTACCCATGATACCAGAACACCAGTAGTATACAGCATTTAAATGCCACCTAGGATTTTCCATTACCGGGTAATGCCATTTGGGCTGCAGAATGCCCCAGCGGTGTTCCAATGCATGATCAACTGGGTGCTGAGTAGTATGATTGGCTGGTGTTGCATCGCACATATGGATGATATCCTTTTTATTTCCCACTCATGGGAAGCACATGAACGCGATGTATGGGAAGATCTGGAAGCGCTGGCTGAGGCGTGATTGCAGTTGAAGCCTTCAAATTGTGAGTTCAAAAAAGATTTGTTAATGTTCCTAGAAAATGTCATGTTCAGAAAGGTGCTTGAGGGTATGCTCGGACAAGCTGCAGGTGGTGCGCACATGGAAACCCAACAGATTGAATGGACATAAGTAGTTTTTTGGACAATGAAATTCCTCAGGCGGTCATTGATAATTCATTGCATTTGGCCCTGACGCTTATGCAGTTGATTCAGGATGTGCCAGTTTTGTGGGGGAGGAATGGGCATTCAATAAGCTAATTGAGAAGCTCACTTCAGCACCTGTCCTCACTCTACAGACCCCAAGAAACATTTTATGGTCAAGAAAGACGCCTTAAATTTCGCCATGGGGCAGTATTGTTAAAGAAAGGGGAGGAGGGATGGAGCACCTGATGTTCTATTTTATCTGGAAGATGATCTTAGAGAAAACAAATTACCCAATATAAGACAAGAGACTACTGGTAGTGGATTTGGCTTTGCAGTAGTAGCAGCACCATCTGCTATATGCCTGGAACTCTTTTTGTGTTCTGGACGGACTATCAATCGCTGGAGTATTACCTTGAGCCCATATAGATGAATCAGCGTCAAGCTCATTGTCATATGAAGTGGTTCAGTATAATTTCTGGGTAGAGTATGGACTGGGGCGGTCAACATATTAACAGATTATTGAGTCATGATGTGGGGTTGGAATATGAGAAGATGGAGTTGTAGGGTTAAAGATTGCTACCCTCTTCTGGTCAGACCAATTCCAACGATGTTAAGTGAGGAGAAAAAATTTGGGAGGAAGTTCGGTGGAAGCAGAGGAAGTTGGCATTTGGTCGTTTGTTGTGAGCCAAAACAGTGGAAGACCAGTAGCATGCTCACCATAAGATGCATGGGAAGAGAAACAAAATTCTGTACCATGATTCGTGAGTGTGGGTTAAATCTTTACTACATTAAGAGGTACTGCAAGCATTGCATGACCACACATTGCAGGCCATTTGAGAGTTTAATAAATGCCAGAATTGGTTCATCAGAACTATTTGTAGGCCAGACTTCATAAGGATATTATGAAGTATGTGGCAGAATGATTGGTTTGTGCTCAGTCAAAACCTGTGAGGAATACAACCAAGGGTAAGTTAGTCCCACTCCAAATGCCGAGCAGCCATGGGGATTGGATGTCATGAACTTTATCACAGGGTTACCAAAGGTCTTAGGGAAGGATGCAATAATGGTTAGAGTCAAACAACTGATTAAATACGCCAAATTCTTCCTATTTACTTCTAATTTTACTGCCAAAGGTGCCAAAAAGACTTATATCAATGAGATATTTGCCCAGTCTGGCCTACCATCTGAAATCGTTTCAAACTGCTGACCCCAATAAATATCAAAAGTCTGGTCAAAAATGCTGGGGAAGTTGAAGATTCTCTTGTTGGACTTCAAAATAACAACTCCAACCTGGCCCAATATTGTCAGGGCCCCAAAGCCCTCAGCGAGTTAATAAGCCATTAAGGCTTAAGTAAAGATAAGGAAAGGAGATAGGCGAGAAACAGTATTTATTATAATAAAACTTGAAGAATCTATAGTACTTTAACAGAACGGGAATGGGAAAATTCAGAATAGGAAGTCTCAGCATTGATTGCCAACAACAATTGAGATGAATACAAATAATATTAGAAGGGGATTGGGAGCATCCTCGACATAATTCGCTAGTGCGCCCAAAAGGGTTATTTGATTTGGGTGTGAGCGCTGAAATGGGTTTCGCCATGACCTAATAGTTTTGACTTCTTAAGCAATATTTGCCTGTGTCAAGTTTTTACTATAATATAATTATTAGGGCTGATCCCTAATACTTCAGATCAGGCTCAACCTAAGTTAATGGGGAGACCAATCCGACATCAACCCATAGGTGGGTCACAACCCCTAGTTGGGGCTTCCCCTAATTATGGGAGAACCTTGACAGAGCCCCATCAAAGCCTTGACTAGGGGTCAGAGAAGAGGTGGGGCCATAGGCGTAAAACTGGCATCAGTAGTGACACCCAGCATTGGCACTGGGGCTGAGGGCTGGCATCAGCACAGGGAACAGCATCAGGAGGAGTTATCAGCATCAGGGATGACACCCAGCATTGGCGCTGGAGCTGGCATCAGGAGGAGGTCCCAGCATCAGGGATGACACCCAGCATTGGTTCTGGGGACAGCATCAGGAGGAAAGATCAGCAACGGGGTTGTTACATGGCATCAGCTCTGGGGTCAGCATTGGGAGGAGGTCCCAGCATTGGCACTGGGGCTAGCATTAGCATAAGATCCAGCATCAGGGATGACACTCCAGTATCCTGGGCCTGGCTATCCAGGCTAGTTTTAGGGGCCTTTAGTCCCCCATCATCCTAGCATGCCCTCTTGGGGTCAGGGGCTAGGGTAAGCCTTATGACAAAGGCTCTCGGCAGCAACTACTCCTCCTCCTTCTGATTTTCAGCTCTCATGGGGAACTTGGGGCCCCCTATAGTGAGCACCATTGTCACGACTTCAGGGAGAAACTCCTCTTGAACTGATATTTGTCAGAACCCAAAGCCCCTAATGAGTTAAAAGGCCATTAAGGCCTTAAGTAAATCTAAAAAAATGGAGATAGGTGAGAAACGGTATTTATTAAAATAATTCTCAAGGTACTTATAGGACCTCAATGGATTGGGAATGTCTAGATTTGCAATAGGAAAGTCTTAGCATTGATTGTCAACAACAATTGAGATGAATATAAATAATATTAAAATTGGATTGAGAGCATCCTCAGCATATTTTGCCATTGTGCCCAAAAGAGTTAATTGATTAGGGTGCAAGCACCAAAATAGGTTTTGCCACAACCCAATAGTTTCAACATCCTTGGTATATAGTCACCAGTGTCAAATTTTTAACTATAATTAAATTATTGGGGATGATCCCTAATACTTCAGATCAGGATCAACCCAAGTTAATGGGGAGCCCAATCTAGCATCCACCCATAGGCAGGTCGCAACCCCTAGTTGGGGCTTCCCCCAATAAAAGGAGAATCCCAACATCACACATATAGGGCTTTAGCATATCATTCCAATATGACGGACAGATGGAGAGGGTAAACCATATATTGGAACAATACCTTTGGTGTTACATTTAGGACCAGCAGCAACACTGGATTGCTTGTATCATATTGGTCCAGTTTGCTTATAACAACTACTGTCAATTGTAAATTAGTATGACCCCATTTTTTGCAAACCGTAGTTGAATTCTGAATTGGATGGGGGTCAAGTGACGGAGTGTGTCAGAGGATGAACAAGAGTCCCACAAGATGATGGAAATCAGGAAGATGTTATGAGGTAATCTGGGGTGTTCCATGGCAAGGTAGCAATACATGAACTAAAAAAGAGTGCCAGACCTATTATTTGCTTTTTTGGATCGGGTGGTGGTGGTGGAAATAAAATTACGCTTTACCTGTGAAAATCCAGAAGCTTGGGACGAATTTATGGGTCTGTATAAAGTGATAAGGGTTATCAATAAGGTCACGTTTGAATTGGACCTTCTGGACGGGTCAAAGGCCCATTCAGTCTTCCATGCTTAACAGCTTTGAGAGTTCCAAGGGTGAGGACTGAAGCGTCCTTTACCGTTGAGGCTGTAAGAGGAGAATAAGCAGGAATATGAAGTCAAGCGGAGCTTGAATAAGTGATGGGTAAGAGTCTGGTGGCAATTTTTGGTGAAATGGAGGTTTATCCAGTGGAGGAGGCGAACAGGAAGGTGCTGGAGGAATGTGAGCAGTGCTTGGAGAAGATCCATGAATTTGTGGCTTCAAAAGGGATGATGTGACAGATCAGGATCACTTGGTCTGCACATCGACCTAGTAGATGCGATCTAAAATCCTGCTTTGAATTTAAAGCTCAAGTTAGGATTATGTGCTAAAGGAGGAACAAATTGAGAACGGGGTCATGGGTATAATTTAGAAACTTAGGAACAAGGGCTGATCTAGTTTAACGCAAAACTGGCATCCTAAATTTTTAAATCATTATTCACTGAAATAAGGAGCTTTTGCGTACAATGATCTGGTCATCACTCAAAGACTGGGGTAAAGGAGCCTAGCCTAGGAACTTTTTGATGCTATAAAAATGGAAAGATAAGTGAAAAGAGTTTCGCTTTAGATGAATTACTATTAACTAATAATATATTTTCTAGTTTTATAATCAATTAAAAAGCTTATATAAAATACATAAAATCAAACTGGAAAAGATGAGCACAACAAGTGAGCTGGCCCAGGCGTTGGACTCATTCTTGGCACTATTGTGGAGTCAGATGCTGCTTCTTGCACAAAGAATTGCCAGAACCATAGTCCAAAAAATACATATCAACCTCCAAAAATAGCATTAAGGTTTGAGGGTGGATTTCCGTCAGGTTGTCAGTCATGTGGTTGGTGACATGGCTGATACTGTCCAACTCCTTTGTCACATATTGGCACAAACCCATCCACTACATATATACTCCATATTAACTGTTTTATTTTTATACTTAATTTTTACTAACATTTTAGAGATTTTCCTCCAATGCCAAAGATATAAAAGCCCCTGACCCAGTTAATTGAAATTTTGCACAAAGTTAGCAACATCAGCTAAAGAACATCAATGGTAATAAAAAACACTTCTTTATCAGTGGATATTCAGCATATTGAAAATTTTACTCCAAGCTCAAATTAACCTTGGCTATGGCTGAGCCTAAACCAACCGGTGGGTTTAATTTTGAGATATTAGCCATCTGATTAGGATTATTTTGTTGTGAGCAAGGCCACAATATTACAAGCGGACTATCATTATTTGATAAATAATTCTATCGAATCATGGGACGCCACTGAATGGCAACACAGACTAAATTCGATGGAATATACATAAGGAATGAAGGAGTAACTATTGGAATAAATTATAAGTGAATAATAATACAGAAAATTTAGATTTAATTTATCAAGATTAGAACAATGATGAGGAGACGCAAGTTGATGATGTCACAGTTGAATCATACTGAAGTATCAATTTATTGATAAGAATAAAATTGATTTAAAGAGAACAATTCACAATGATTAACATGTTTGGCAACCCATAAATAGTATCAATCAAAATAGTAAGTGAAAACTTTCAGCTTTAAGAGAAATATGATCCCAATTAGCATATATTGAGCCTCTGCCTCACCAGCGCTATGGATAACATTCACTCTTTAAATTAATGCAATCAATTGAGTAATTCACGCCATAGACGCCAACTGAACTATAACTATGCTGTGAAATTCTCCTGATTGCTTCTGTGCAGAAGCAATGATCAACTCCAGCATGCCACACCCTATCCTCTGATCAATTATTTCTCTAATAGTACTATAATCTTGATGGCCATCTTATATTAGTTTGAACTATAAATTAGATAAATATCTCTATTTGCCTACCTTTATTATATCTCATACTTTTTTTAGTACTAGTTGGTCCCAACTTATATCTCGTACTTTACTTTATCCTTGTAGAGCCTTATGAAAATAGATCCCCAGGTTGTGGAAATCCCTAAGTGATTACAATTTGGAAATTGAGTTGCCCAACCACTTAACTAAAACTTGAATAAACCCTGCAATGACATCACCCTAACTGCGAGCTAAGGATGATAGCTATGCGAGGGAAAGAGACATGCAACTCAAGACTGGGATTTGCCAGGCCACCCAGGCTGAAAGCCGAGGGTTTTTGGGCGCTGGGTCTGCCAATGACACTGGACTCCCCTGAGGTTTTGTTGAATAGCTTCTTAATATTCAGGCTGCAGCTGATTACAAACTTACAGTAAGGGTTAATTCTATGATGGCAATTGAGCAAGGGTTGGCAATCGTCAAATCAGTGGCCTGCACCCCAACAGAGCTATCTAATATTTAATATTAAAAATCATTCCAGTGTTGAAGGCCTAACTACATGGTCTAAGATCCAGAGTAAGTGGTTATTCTATTGTTACGCCTGTATAATTCAGGGATAGAATTTTCTAACCAATAAATTTAGTCATTTGAACGAGTCTAAAACCAACCCTCACAATTAATATCTGAAAACTAACTATCTGAAACTAAATGTTAGAAAATTCTAACCTATCTGGTTTTGAGTCAGCATTATCAAAATAATGACAATTTTCTCTTTGAGAAAAAATTAACCAGCAACATTCTTTATTGTCTCAGGTTGAAGCGTCCTTGCTCTATATAAGCTTACCATTAATGATATTGAAGTAGCTTTATCAAGTGGTACTAGCATCGCAGCTACCTACACGAGTGAGTTAAACACTGCCAAAATTCAGCTATAACTATAAGCCTGCGCCATTTAAAAACTTTTAAAATAATTCACAGCTTTAAGTATGATACCTATAATATGAAAGTTGCAACACCAAAGACTACTTAATTATAATCTTCTATTAAATTGAAGGAGAATCATTATCCTTACTCTCAACTCACATACTGTTTCCAAGAAAATCATTACTAGCAATTCTGCAACACATCTACATTAAGGGTGATATGGGGCTGGCGTCACAGCTCTATCTAGTTTACCACTTAGTCTAACATCTTCCACTCTATGCGGGTGATGTGGAAGTATCTTGCCCACCAAGCCAAAGTTGATTGGTTGGTTGACCCAAGAACTTAGACTTCTAAAGGATGACTTGTCAACCTGCTTATAAACACCAAACTAACTCCTGATTGAGTTGCTATCAAGTCTGATGGACCTTATTTTTTTATGATGAGATAGAGGGTCATATGTTTGTGGAGTGCTTTCAAGAAAAGCTTTAAGTTCTTTTCACGCTGCTGACCGCCAACCCAAGATGTATATAGCTTTCATTAATACCTTCATACTTCTGCTTTTACAAATGACCCAGAACCTGACTGATTTTTCTGGTCACCCAAAATTGTAGCTCTCCTCATCATCATTATCAACTATACCCTTACCACCCTTGCCATATTTTAATATTCCCACTCAAGGTCAAATGCTTCAAGAAAATTTTAGTTTCACTTTTGCGCTCTTTGATAGCGATGCAGAACCATATCAAAGACCATTGTGGTTTTGTAAGTCCTGGGGAATGTCTCCTGTATGTTGATTGGGCCATTTTCCTGTTCCTGAGTAAGAAGGTACTGAAGAGGATGGCTGTACCCCTCATTACTCAGAGTGATCTCGCCCACGTGGTAGACAAGCGCTGGGTAAAAGCTCTTCCAATTCAGATCCCTCCCCCTGTACCCACACTCACCTCAGAAGAACTGTAGCGGGGGTTTAGTGAAATCTGCGCTGAGATCATTGAAATGAGATTGATTGGAACAAAATTGAGTGGTAATCAGCCAGATGTTTGTATTTCAAATGGGCAAAAAGGGATGAAGACTGATCTATCAGCCATAATTGCAAACAGTTTCGATTTGGCTAACACTATGATAGAAAAAATCACCCCCATCCCAAAATCATCAGGGATCATCCCCAATGGGCAGGTAACAGCATTAGGCACCATTGATGAGGGGTCAAAGCTCCCTTCTGGAAAATCAGGTGTTGCAGCCAATGTAACGCTTTTGACCAAATGAATGGCCCAGTGACCAGGCATGGGCGGGTTGGGCATCCCAAACCCGTTCCCAACCAAATGGTCCTACCCCTACATGGGGTGGCCTTGGGGGATTCCCGCTGCTTGTTGGGCCAAACGCCATCACGCCAACTGTCAGAAACATAGCCAAGCCTAAGTTCGGACATTTGAGGTCAAACTGACAGCGACTTGGCCTGCCGCTGAATTCTTTGATGTCAGTTCCCAGTGAATTAATCCGCCCCATTCCCAAATAATTTGCTGGTTAGGTGAAATTGAGGGTCCCAATTCTGGCTTGTCCCTACACTAATTGACCACTATTTAATCAGTTGCATTGCACTGAAGAAAATTGTTGGTTAATTTTTTCCTTTTCCTTTACAATAAAATTTTGCCTCAAAAAACAATCAATTTTTGTTTAGTTGATTTCCTTCTGGCTGCATCCCCAATGGCTTTTCCCTGATGGCCTGATGGTCTTTACACCGGATGGGCTCTACTAGTACTCATGGTCACTATGGCCCCCACCGTCATAGATTGGATTCAGAGAGCTAAATATTTCTGGCAATTAAACCTTATTGTTATGAACTTTTGACAACAGTATACTGGGATCTTGTGGCCTTATGTCCATCATCTTTAAGCAAGGATCCGCCCCCTTGTTGCCCCAGTTGAACCAGCCCCGTATCCTGGTGAACTCATTGAAACTATTTCTGTGGCTCCGCCCCCTGCAGTAAGACCTCCAGGGTCTGGGGCGGGCTCAATTAGGTTTGTCCTAAGGATTATATTCACTATTGTCTTACACCAACAATTCGTCATTTACTTATTCCCAGCTCCATATAATGTCATTTGATCAGCAATGCCTCTGGCATTCTGGCTTGCTTTTTGGGTGCTTACGCATCCTGACTGGCAGGCTGGTCAAACTTCTTCTGCCATTTTTATGAAAGGTTGACCCCAGTTCTATAAGTTCTTAATGATGGTGTATGATTAATCTAAGGTGATGCCTGGCTCTAACTAGCTTTTGTCAGAAATGCAGTCCAGTGCTAAAATCATGTGCGTTTGTGAAGAAATATCACTCATGGATGAGAAGGCGACCTGTGCCATCAATAGCCAGGTGTACAAGTGCTTAGGCTCTAAACATCTTACAAAGGACTTTAAAACATTGCTAGGCTCTACCATGTACATACCAAGGTGCCCCACAATGTATTACCTCCACTTTCCCATCACCAATAACATACTCTTTGTCAGAAACACCCTCATTGAAAGTATATGGAGAAAATGATTGATATACTACACAATAAAGATGCAGACGGTTAATTTCCGAAATTGTCATATGATATTCCCTGAAACAGCTTTCAATAGGACAACAAGGAATAGCCATAATCTCCAAAAAGAACCTATTCTGTCGTTCTTATTATGTTTGTCACTCTCTTATGTTTGGTCAAGTAGGGAAATTCTTTTTAAAAAGTTTGCTGATTAAATTATATGAGAATACTTTCTAATACATCTTCCCTGAACACTAGCCACCCTGATACCTCACCTTTCAGTAATTCAAATTATGTATTTTCACTGTCAGATATTTTGCTACCCATATATCTTTAAACTCACCCACTTTTTCCCACAATTGCCATTCAATTCACATTCAAACTCAAGATTTTTTGTTTAGTATTAATCTATCTCATAGCACTGCAACCGCATTGCCAAATACCAACATGATCTCCTCCTTTATTCAAGGAAACTGTACATAGACAATCTATATCCAAACCCTGGTTTATATCAAAACCATACACTGGGCGCAGTCAAGAGCCTGTTGATAGGATAGAAACGGATGATGCTAAAATATTCATACGCATGAAGAAAACTGACAAATCAAGCCTCTTCCAGATACCAAGGATTACATATTTTAAATTATTGCGGGGAAGGCTGACTATGGGATGGACACTTCTGAATATGACTCAGAAGAGACAAAACTTAGTACCAGGGAAGGCACCCCAGAGAAGCGATGCTATCTCTTGTTGCCAGCGGGAACGCCACTTATGGGGAGGGGGAGGGAACGTGTGGAGGGGCCGTAGCCACAACTAAACACGTGTGGAGGAAGGGTTCTGATTTAATGAACCAGACTGGGAACCAGGAGGAGACCAGCTGTCAGCGACGCGGTGGGAGGTATCCAAACATCCACGCTTGAAAGTGGTCCACCAAATGAGACCGGAATCTGTGAACAGCTTCTGGGAGATTGGGGATGGAGCCAGCGATGGCATCCAAGACAATCGTGTGGATAGTCCACATGGCGATTGCAACCACCAGAGCATGGAGGGAGGGTGGAAGGGGGGAGGCCATTAATAAAGCAAATATATCTCTTGACAGACTGAAGGGATTTGTTTGATTCTAGCCCAGTAAACGTTGAACTTCGCGCCATATCACTTTAGAGGTGGGGCACTTCTCCAAGCGGTGGAACAGCGTTCCATACTGGCCGCACATGACACAGGATGAGTGTAAAGCGTTAGAGCGCTCAGCTTTACAATACACCTGCCTCAGGAAGCGCCACACATGGGAGCGGACTTGAAGCTGCAACAGAGGATGGTGTACGTATTTCCAGATAGTTTTTGGGTCTCAATGGAGTAAAGGATGTCCATCATGTCCAGGTAGTCCACCCTGGATAGGACATGGGGCCGAATGGGGATCACGCCATCATGGATGGGTAGCCCCTGTACCTCTTGTGTGAACTGAGGAGAGGGGCGGCCTCTTTGGTTTGTATGTCCGCTTGTATGAATTCTCCACTCAGCGCTCCGCATGGAGAGTAGGATTCGTTTGTAGTGGGTTTTAGTCCCATGAGGACCTGTGGCTGATGTGTGTGATGCGAGGTATTTCATCAGGGAGTGGGGGTTTGATGGATTATTGAGGCCCAAGGCTTGGGAGAAGTTGGAGCGGGCCGCGCGGGACCAGTGTTGGGAGGGGAGTGTAGGGGCGGTGACGACTGCAACCCAGGTGCCCAGGATCTTGGCAGCATGGGCTTTGAAGTCAAGCTGGCCCATGCCACCATGATGATGAGGGCCAAACATGACCTCTAGTCGTACTGGTGGAGGGCGGCCTGACCAAAGACATCCTTGCAGAAAGGCATACAAGGATTTGAAGAAGCTTGGGGAGAAGGGGATGGCGTGGGCTCTGAACCAGACTTTGGAGAGGAGCATAGAGTTGGCTAAAACAACCCTGCCAGTAAGGGAAGTAGGGTGGGCTCTGAGAGAGGCGATTCGCTTCATCACGTTGTCCAGAATATGGCACTCCATTACTGCTGACGCATATCCGCCTGCCTCCATCCACACGCCCAGATGGCGTACCGGTCCTATGGTAGGACGTGGTATGAAGGGAAGCACCAGTGGGGCGGTGTGTGTTGAGTTAGTAGGGCGAGGACGTGGGCGAGCAGATGGGCCAGGTTGGGAGCTAATTGCTGGGGTCCAGCAGTTCTGAAACTGACCAAGGAGGATGATTTCGGTTTTGGAAGCGTTCAGTGCCGCGTTGCTTACCCAGAAATACTCCTGGATGAGAGCTTTAAGCGCGCGTGCATCTTGATTATTAGACACCCCAACCACACAATCATCTTCGAATGCCATTATCTTGACTGGGGCTTGGCCTGGCACATGGACCCCAGTGAGTTGGGCATTCACATTTCGCAGTAGTGGGTCAAGGCTGAAGTTGTATAGGAGTGGGCTGAGGGGGTCTCCTTGTCACAAGCCCCTTTGAGGGCGGACTACTTCTGTTAGGAAGCCGAGGGCCACGTACTGCCATTGTTGCAGATTCCGTGAGCAGCATCACCCAGTTGATGAAGCGGGGGGTAGGCGGAATTGATGGAGGCAGGCCCTGAGGTATTCCCAGTTTACTCTATCATAGGCCTTTTGTTGGTCCAAGAATACAAGTGCCCCAGAGGCTGTATATTGACATACATTAGCCACAGAGTGCACATTATCCCAAATCGACCTTCTGGGTATGAAACCAAATTGTTCTGGGGAGATGGTGGCAGATGCTACAGTCCCTAAACGGTTAGCCATAATTTTTGTTAAAATTTTAGTGTCTGTGTTTGTTAGAGAAATGGGGCGCCAGTTGGTTAAGTCTAGCTTATCCCCTTTCTTGAAGAGTGTGACAGTAAAGGCCTCATGTCCTCCTGGTAGGAGGCGCGTTTCCAACAGGCTTTGGTTAAGTGAGGCAAGCAGCAATGGGGATATATATTTGAAATACTTTTTGTAGAACTCATATGAAATGCCATCTGGGCCTGGGCATTTTCAGTTTGGTGCACCGCGAATGGCTGTCCATAATTCGTTTGGAGTAATTAAATTCATTATTTCCGGGTATTGGAAAATGGTGTGGATGTGGGCTCAGTCGAGAAATTCTGCCACTTTGGCCAGCTGAATTTGATTGGATTGGTACAACTTGGAGTAATTTTTTTGTTTTGATTGCCACTTCAGCTGGCATATCCACAATGGAATCATCTGATCTTCGCACCTGTGTACAGGCCACACTCTGGCGTGGTGCAAAAAATTTTTTAAAGAAATGTGCGGTGCACTTGTCACCTTTTGTGATGTGTGGCCCTGTACTGAACACAAACCCGATGTTTGTGTTGCCTTTTGAGTGCGTTGAGGTGGGCGGCTGCCTCCGCCCACTTCTGGCCCCATGAAGAGCTGTATTCTGTAGCTGGGATGTTGGACTCCAGGTGTGCCAACTCTGCCAGAGCGCGCGAAATGACCGCTGATGTGGCTCATGAGCATCTGGAGGAGAGATGGCGATAGTGGCGGATGGTGTCATCTTTGAAAGTTGCCCATGTGGAAATGGGGTCCACACAAAACGGTGCAACACACTTTTTTGCCAAAGTTGCTGCTTCCACCCACATGGAAGATCCTGGTGATGTGAGCTCGGGGGGCAGATTTTGCACCAATGTGGGGCCTTAGCAGCTGTGACAGGTAGGTGGTAGGCTAGCGAAACCAGTCAATGGTCAGAGAATTCCATTTTTGTTATTTTGAAGTGGGAGATGTGGGGTTTGAATTTTGCTGGCATTAGGATAAGGTCAATGCGGGTCATAGACCTTAATTGGCCATTGTGGACGTGGGGATGCATCATGTTTTTGAGCAGCGGGGCATGTTGCGGCAGTGCATCCATTAACCCAAGGGTGGCCTTTAGAACGCGCAGTTCTATGTGACCCTGGGGGGCATGGGGTGAGGAAGGCCACCGGTCCATTGGTGTGTTTAGCCAACAGTTCATGTCGCTGACTAGGAAAGAGTCTAGGGGTAGCGGGAGGGATTTGACCAATGAGAAAAATATCCAACGCTCACGTGCACTGTTTGGGGCATAGATGTTGACAATTGTGTGCACTACATCAGCCCACGAGAAAGTGACAAGAAGCACTCAGTCATTTAGGAATGTTTCTGAGGATAAAAATTTGAAAAAATTATTTTTCTGAATTAGCACCCCACTTTGCTTTGACCAGATGGATAGGGATGGGAGGAGCATTGTTTTCCAAGCTTCCTCATAACCTCGTGGACAGTGGGACTCCTGGATGGCCAGGATATCCACGGGTAAATTGTGTTGTAAAAAACTCAGTTTCCTAGCCCATGATGGGGAGGCCTTGAGTCCGGCGATATTCAACATCCATAAAGTGAAGGTTTCCCCCATCACACCTTAGGTGCGAGGGGGTGGGCACCTGGGCCCACCAGCCTCCTCTAGATCCCCATGGGCCTTCACAGCAGCGCGGGTGTTAGCAGCAACACTATCGGGTTTTTGTTTAATTTTGCAGAAAGAGTTGCATTGGCTTTAGCCTTCACTTTTTGTTTTCCAACGTTGGACAAATTTTTTGTGGTGCAGATGAGTTCGGTGCACCATTGAGTGGGTCAAAAAAAATTTTCAGTTGGGATGGGTCCCAAGTCAGTTTCAACTGGAGCTTGGGTGCAACTATTGGTGAGATTAAATCCCCCATCGGATCCTCAGATTGAGTGGCCCACTCAGCATGAGCTTCTCAATCTGATTGGTTGATGGATTCCCAAGTTGCTTCCACCATGAAGGTTTCGATGTCCTCCTGGCATTGTGATTGTGGGATAGCAGTGGTGGCTTTGGCCGCTTCCTTGACTGCGGCCCTACAGGCCTGCTTGGCCTTCTTCCGCTCTTGTGGAGAGATAGGCTTTACAGTAGGTAGCAGCCTTGTGCTCCCCACGGGAAATCCTCCTTGGTGCTTGCAGTTGGTTCATAGTGCGCCTCTTCGCTGGCCATGGCCACCAAGGGGTGCTCTTGGAATGTGACGCCCTCCTTGGTGGGGCATGCGTGTGCCTTATGGCTGAACACGTCACAGTGGGTGCAAATGGGGGGCGCGCTGTCCACAGTCACCTGGAATGGGTGGGTGGTATGCCCTGCAATATCAATAAAAGTGGAGTGCAGGATCTGGGTTAGGTCCTTTGCAATCTCCTCGGTTGGGGTCAGAACTGCGATGGCTTTGCTGGTGCACAGGTGTGGCATCAGTGTGAAGCGTTGAATTTTGAAAGATTGTATTTCACTATATATGGTGAGACCATCTTTCAGGTGTTGTTCCAAAATGTCACAGACTACCATAGTAGGAAAAAAGTCAAATGTGAGGAAGATTTGGTTTGATTTTATCCATCTGGTGCATTTGGTTTCGACGACCTGTTGCCCTTCAGGGAGGTTGACCACTACGTGCACCGCCGCAGCCTCATCTGCTGCCTCTTTGCTTTTGAAACCTAGGTCCAGCCAACCGCGTGACATGGAGTGAGGTGCGATGTACACTGCAGTTGGGAAAATTGTGTGCACATCTTCACAAAATTTTTTCATAAGGCCGTTTGTTGGATGTCTAGAAACATGCGGACTCCAAATTCTACCAATGAAAGTGGCTGGGAGTGTGGCATGTTGATGTACTGGTTGCATCGTGCTTGCCATGCAAGTATTTCTGGGGAAATAGTGACTGCCAGTTTTTTAAAATTTTTGTCTATTCTGCCAGTTTCTCCGGGGCATTTTCAAGTGTTGGAGGCCGCGGGCCTTCCACCTGCTCCTCTTACCTTACTTGCCCAACTGCTCCCTGAAATGGGTGCAGACTAATCTCCTCTGTGAGATTATCAAACTAGATTCAGTCTTGAAGTGAATAGGTTGCAAAAGTGATTGCAACGAGAAAGAAAAGTCCCAAGTATTACATATTAGAAAGGTGCACTGCAAAATAAAAAGGATAATTTAAATTAATTATGAGTAAGAAGCTGCAATCATTAGGACCTACTATCATACCTTTTAGACCTAGGTTTATTTATTACAGTGGATTTTCAGAAAGCCCAGAAGCATTAGCTACCAATAAATCAAAGCTAAATACAATACTTCTAAAAACATTATAGCTGCCAATTGTACATAATCCTTTAAAGTATAATGTTCAGCGTATCTTATTAAATGATCTATGTACTTGTGTTTATCTTACCTTGTTTCAACTCAAGTTGAAACACAGGTAATTTTCAGTTATAATCTAATGGCAATTCAGACAAGTGAACTTTTTGAAAAATCTTATGCAAAAAATAATAGAATTATATTGATTTAATCAAAATAAACTTCCAATTGAATCATTGGTATTGAAAGCAGGGCATGGGGAATGATCATATTTTATTACAGTGACTTTGTAGTACATGTTCTTCTTTATGCTTTCAAGTGATTTTAGTACTAGGCAAATCTTATTTTGGTGGGATTATTCTATAGATTTTGGCTCCGGGTACTGATTATCTGATTATTTTCAACCAAAAAATAGTGGTCACTTTTTTATGACCAGTGCTTACAAGGGTGTTTGGATGGTTTTACATCATGACTAGATGTTAAAAAGGGATTCAAATCTCAATATCTTCCTTTTAAGGTTTCTGGAGCTAAACTTAATATAACAAAATAAATGAGACTCCCTAACTCTAATTGACCTATCTAGAGCCATTGAAAGTTCCATCCTCATAAAGAACAAGGATGAAGAACTCTGGGAATTATCAGTATAAAAAATCATAGTATCACATCTCCCTTGAGAGGAAAAATGTGGCCAAAGACCACAAATTAAAAGATGTTTTGTTTCTTTCAGATTTTATGGTTAAAAAACAATGGTCTAGCACTGGAACACTAAAGGGGTACCAACAATTACATAAAAACTCACATGCACTAAGCAACTCTTTAATTGGACATTATAGATAGTGAAGAGGGTATGCTAAAGAATTAAATAGGGCTAAAAAATATTTCACATTGGGTGTAGCCCAAGTAAACTTTTAAACTAAGGTTCTGATAAAGACAAAGGCTGTCCTGGCTCACCTCCTTAACATCATTAATCTGTTGCACCAGAAAAGAATTAAGAGTGTCACTTTAAAGTTATATAAAATAGTTTCTCATGTTGAAGGTCCTCCACGGACAAGGATGCAACTTTATGAGGATTATCAACAGAAAAAGGAGATCAACTCCAAAAACTTTGATCTGAGTTTTCATAATAACAAAGTTTAAGTGAGGAGAAAGGGCTCTCAACTTGAAGATGAATTACATTACACTAATAAGTCCTTTTTTGTTTAATGGAAACATACGTCTATAATGAGGCACATGCCAAAGCCAAAGTCCTGGAATATCAATCTATACGGAAAGTATTTCGCTATCAAAGCAGGTGTAAGTCTTGATACTCAGCCCCTATGCTTAGATTGCAAGAAATATTCCATACAGGCGTAAGGATGGTCCTAGGGTTCTAGTGTATCCTCTATCTTGTATCAGTGATTTTTCATGTGATAGATAAGCAGAGGTTACTGTCCTTACCCTCAATGATCCTACTTATCTACTCTTTTTTCTTCTGCTTTATTGAAAATAATAGAAGGGGGTTTCAGGGAGATAGTCCAGTCTTGAGCCTTCACACACTTATGATGGTCGCTTAAGAGATGTAAGTAACCACTCCAAAAACTTATTAAACCTCATATAACCCTTAACGAGTCTAGAAATTTAGATTGGGTTTTAAATAGTAAGTTAGATTATGGATAGCCCTCCAGATTAGCTATCTTCAACTAAATTTGTTATAACTGATGTCTTGTCAGAATTAATTCATTCATAACTGTCTGTATCAATCAATAAGTTAAAACAACTTTGTGTAGAATTAGTTCTATTTACAATAATTGTTCACCAAACTTCATAGTATTGTATCAATATTTCCTGATCTGATCAAAAGCTTTTAAGGACTCCTTCTAATCCATATCATTTCCTCTAGCTCACTCATTTAGATAAGTCTCATGGGTCCTAGGCACAGGTCAGTGCCTAAGCTTTTCTTTTTCCCCTCCTTCTTTAAAGGCAGCAGTCCTTTATAGGGTTTGTTGCCTGTTTAAGTTTCTCATATAGTACTTTTTAAATAAAGCTAGTTTTATCTCCTTTTACTTCTATAGAATCTGTCTCCGCACCATGATACTAGGATTTAAGAGATTCTGGTCATAAACGCCACCATCTGTAAAATGATATCATATAGAATGGTGTTAGTGGTCAGATTCATTAATATAGAGACTCAACACGTGGTGTTTGAACTTATAAGACCATATATTCCTAATCACTATGTTAATTTATCAAGCATGTCATGTACACCTAAAACCTCAATTTGCCTGGTCAAACTGATACCAATTTTAAGCAATTTGTACAATATACCCTTATACCATTATCATCCATCTATATACAATAACCAGCAGCTATTAATACTGAGAATTTATCACCCCCACTGCCACTCCCACCAAATGAGGTTGCTTGGTAAGACCTGCAGTTGCCCCGTTATAGCCTTCTGGTTTGTTATAAGGCAATTGATATGCATTTGAACAAAACTACTCCTCATGACTCGTTAAAATATTTCTTTCCAGAGTCACTAGGTCTTCTTAGCCCCTGAATTCTGGCTCTCCACTGGGCAATTATTACACCTAGATTAGATGATTAGTCTTTTGTCTTGCAGATGCACCCATGACAGCAGATACCAAAAAGATAGCTCTAGAAACTTAACGCCAACTGACTCTCAAATGTAGCAGAGGCCATTTTGTACACTCTGCGGTTTTTAATATGAGAAATTATCAACGTCAGAAACATTTAGCATTAAGGCTAAAGGAAATATATGTATTAAAAAATGCGAAGATTGTACAAAGCTGGCACTATCATACCAAAAATAAAAGTAATCTAGAAAGATGATCAATATTTCTTGGTGATAATGTAATAGACAGAGGCTAAAGGTCTTGTCAATCAGGTCTATAAAAGCAAAGTGACTGAAGGCTAAATTATTTATAGGAAAGTGTATAAGTCTAAAACAATTTTTAACATATCCAGTATAGTTTTACGAAGCAAAAAAGATAAACAAATATATTAAAGAAGGTAAATCAAGTGGAAAAAATCTTAAATACAGAAGATTCCTGGGGAAATTCATCAAGTGAAGGCTAAGTGCACTTTCAAGAAGTTCCCTAAGAGATCCAACTCGAGGTTTAAGTTAAAAGTTGGCAAGCTTAGATAAAAGTTATAAGCCATATTTATTGTGACACTTCAGCTTCTTCACAGTATAAAAACTTTTTTAAAAATCTATATAGTTTCTTAGTAGAAAAAGTGTTGTAATAGCTTAATTATCTCCTAAATTTGAGAAGAATCTTCAAAGCCCTAATGCTTATAACCTATTTCATTATATATGGATTGTGTCTAAACATCATCTAAGCACAAAATTTTTATGTCGCAAGCTTATACTAATGTGAAATTTCTTCAATTTTATCCCACCTTATATATCTTGATTTGAGTCTTTTTTTGGCACTTTTTCTTCATGTATTATAGATTACAGTATTTCCAGCTGAATTTTTTGTTGCCAGAGCTTCCACAACCCACTTTTGTCTATTGCTTTATTGAGATCCTTAAATGCCTTAATAAGAGTGTTTAAGATTATATTTTACTCTCCCTTTGGCCAATCTTAGTGCGTCCACATGCTGGTAAATTAGAACATGTGAAACTAAGCCTTCTGAAATAAGGTTCCTAGTTTGACTCGCCTATGTAATATCAACGGCCAATTAATAAGAGCACCTCATTTTAATTAGTTACACATCCTTAACCTAGAAATCACAAATAATAGCATCATTGATCAATTGACTGTATCTATTAGAGTAAATTGGTGTAATTTGTCATTTAATTATAAAAAATGCACTAATAATACTAACGAAAAGTCTAAATCTAAAGAATATGAATGAGTCTGGTCTAATTTGAGGATGTGACTAAAACACAAACAGAATTCAAACTAGTGCTTCTACTATAGCGTCTTATGGATAAGGATGGAAAATGTTAAGGTGTGAAAACTTTTTGTTCAGCTCATAAAGCTTTTAAAATGCATGAAAAGTAGATTGATGGAATTGTCAAAAGAAAAAAAATCTTATCCATATAGAGAAATATCCGCCATTAAAGATAAGTATACTTTCATCTAGTACTAAAAAAAAAGATAAGTATACTTTAGCTAAAAATGAGTAAAGTATATTCTTTAAGTTAACAATCACAAATAGCTAAAAATGAACAATGTAATACTCTAGTAATATGCTAATTGGGCACCATAAGGTGACTGTGCTTCCAAATTCTGTATATAGACCTAAAAATGAAGTCTAAAACAAAGGTTTTTAAACAGTAACTACATGATGGAAAAATACCACAAAATTTAAAAATTGTTCCCTTGTGAGAAGATCTTACTATAATTTATAAAATGCAGAACACACAAAGGAAGTAGAAAAGATATACTATAAGAACGCCATTTAGGACTGTCATGATTCTGATATGACTGTACAATAAGCCCTAAGTCGTTATGGTGAGATGAATGGAATCTGACGAGTTCAATATGAGTTATGGTAATTCAAGCCCTCAAAATGAGGCGATATTGGGTTGTTAGGAAAATCGTCTTAAATTAGGTGATCAGGAAAATAACGAATGAAGAATTGGTGGAACCAATGAGATCCAGCGAAGTGAATTACTATGCCATGAAAGTGGTATCATCCAAAGTCTTTACAATAAATGTGAGATGAGACAATCAAGAAAAGAAGGTTTTTAATAGTGTAGAGCAGGGGAAACAGCGATCAGCTGTGTTTATTTTAGTAATTAAAGAAATATTTTGTGGGCAAGTGCTCCATATTATTACTAATGTTTATTCCTGTTGTCTCAAGGGCAACAATCCTCATATCATTGGTCTTATTGTTCAGTGGGTCAAACCCTGCGCAATATTGATTACGGCATATCTCAACAAAACGCAAATTTTATAACAGTGGTGCTCACTACAGGGGGCCCATTGATCAATCACATAGACTGATAAGCGTTCCTCAGTTGCTGTCATGTCTTATTTGTCTTGCTTTACTAAGAAATCATCTAAACACACTGCAACTGTTGAATATGCAGAATTTAAGCTTGCCCTAGATGCTGTGCTTAAAGAGAAAAAGGAGTTTCAGAAAGAATTTTGTATTGACAAGCTGCCTCCAATTGACCGCGATGAAACATCCATGGATTCTTTAAACGATTTGATTTGCAGCAAAAGGAGCTTCTGATCGCCATAAAGCAAAATTACTAATGTAAACTTTGGATATTAGAAGCACCGACAAAGTTACTTGCTATCTTACCAACAGTTCCATTACCTATCAAAAGGTAAGGATACGTGCTGTGGTTGTTTGGAGGAACTTAAAAAATGGCGCAACGGAAGGCTGAGTTTTTAACCATTGGGTTTCAACATAATGAGACCCTCACTGCATTTGCTGATTGATTCTCAGCAGAAGCCCATGTGTTAATTGGGGTGGGAGTTTTAACTGAATGTGACATAAGCATAGTATTAACCTCTGCTGTGAAGCCATACTGAGAGCTTATCAATGCTTTGGCTCCATATTTAAAAGTTGATGCACCTTTGCTTAGACTTGTTTAAATTCTACGCCAGTTATCCGCTACCTTCCCTCCACCCAGTATAGAGCAGAACCCTATCGCCTCCGCTGCTAGCCTTGTTTATTCAAAGGAATCATACCTCTCTGTTCAGCAACCAGTTGGAATTCCCTGGCTTTATTATCATCATAAGCCTCGCTTTTACCCAAGTTATGAACAGCAGTTCTCCTACCAGAATGGGCCTGGTTACACTGTTCGATACCAGCCCACCTTTTTGGGTGGCTCATTTTACAATAATCAAGGACGCAGGTCTCATAGGGTAAATTGCTTTTTGTGCAGTCGCCTTGGGCACCTGGATAGGAGTTGTTGTAATCTTCAGGTCCAGTACCTACCGTGGGAGCAGTATAATCAGGGAAAAGTCAGAGCGGAGTAGAGATGGGTCTCTCTACCTCCGCTATTCTGACTCAAAACGTCCCACCTGAACCTAATCCTGCACAGCTAGTAGATGTTTCCTGGTATGATGATGCCTTTCTATACCAGCAGCCAGTTGGAGGGGTAATGTGCTGACACAAGCGCAATTTATGGACATGGCAGAAGCAGGCTCCCAGGAGCACCCAAAACCGTATGCTTGCCAATTGTTTGATTACTTTCCTACTGATGAATCAGACCCATTAGCTGATGTGCTCCTCTTAAAAGGGGTAAACGCAGCCCTTACTGTGGAAGCTATTGTTAAAAAATACCCTAAAGTGGGGAAGGGTATTATGAGATTCCTTGGGAAAATAGATCAGTTAATTGTCCATGTTTTAAAACAATAAGATAAATCTTACTCTGAGTGTACTTACTGTGACACTGTTGTAGAAATAACCCAAGTTTGCGCAATAATTGATATGGGTGCCCCAATCAACATAGTGTCCTCAAAGTTGGTGTCAAAGTTTGCATTAAAGCCTGATGTTGAGCATCTTATGGTGTATGGGACCGCAGGCGCAGAAAGCACAGTCTCTGAAGGAGCATACAGTGCGCTACCTTTGCAGTTTGGGTCAATTGTCATATTAGCCCCAGCTAAAGAGTTACCAAACAATAATTATGACCTGTTAATTGGTACCACTTTTATGCGTCACTTTGGAGCTGTTGTTGATATGACAGCAGACATTTTAAATTCTGGGGCAGCGGATCCCAATCTACGTCACTTCCAACAGAATGCCAAAGGATCCTGTACACATGAGTCACGTTGATCTTGCATATGGTGATGATGTGATTTTGGTTTGCTATCATAAATTAAAAAGCAAGCCCCGGGCCCTTCCTCACTAAATTTATGAATATCAAGGGCTACCGCTTAGAGCCGCTGGCCATATATCTATTCCCTCTGGACACCAAGCAATCACAAGCAATCACAAGCACTGAGTTAGAGGTGGAAGTGTCTGCTGGGATATATGGGGAGGTCATTGGGCCCTATCAACAATCACATCTAGATCCCCACATGGCCCCTGGCATTATACTCCTGGGCATGGGGAGATCAAGGTCTTGGTAGCGAATCTTCAGGATAAACCAATTAAAATCCGCTGACACTAAGTAGTTGCATTCCTCCATTTCATTCTAGTTGAGGAGGTCCCCAGGATTCATGCATTTGGTTCACTGGATGTATTTGGTCTGCCCATTGAAACACAGCCTGGCGTAATGGCAGTTGTACCACATGAAAATTTAATGGGGTTAACAGAAGATCAGAAGGATTGAGTGGAAGCCTTATTTCAAAAATACAAAGAGATCTTTGCTGTCGATGATCATGATTTGGGGTGCGCCTGAGGAAAGATCCATCGAGTGGACACTGAGGATCATCCCCCCATCAGATTTGTCCAACCTGGCAATCTAGAGCAACGGAAGAAATTGTCACAGCAGAAATCAATAAACTGTTGGAGAAAGGAATGCTTGAACCATCAAAGAGCCCATGGGCTTCTCCTGTCCTAATTGTCAAAAAGTAGGATGGTACTAACTGGGTAGTAATAGTCTACTGCAAGCTCAACAGCATTACAAAAAGAAACATACCCTTTGCCACGGATTAATGATGCGTTGGACTGGTTGGGGAAATTTCATTACTTTTCCGCAGTGGATTTAATATCTGGCTATTAGAAGATTGAGTTACCTGCGGCGAAACAAGAAAAATGCTCCATTATCACGTCAAAAGGGCTTTTTCAACCGACACATATGCCCCAAGGGCTGTGTAATGCCTCAGCTACTTTCCAACAGTCAATGGACACTATCCTTGGCAACTTGAAGCTGTCATGCGTTCTTGAATACCTTGACGACATTAACGTTTTCTCCCGCACATTTTCTGAGCACCTTAGCCATTTGGAAGAGGTATTCCGCCGGTTGGCTGAGGCCAACATCAAAATCAAGCCCCATAAATGCCACTTTTTCAAGGATCAGCTAGTGTACCTTGGGTATGTAGTTGATGCAACAGGGCTGAGGCCCCAGCAAGCTAAGGTGGAGGTCATTTGAAAGATGACTACACCAAGCAGTAAATGAGATATACAAGTATTTTTAGGGATAGTTGGCTACTATCGCCGCTTCATACCTAACTTTAGTTGTATTGTAAGTCCGCTGTTTGAGTTATTTAAAAAGGATGCCACGTTTGAATGGATGGAACACTGTCAATGCTCCTTTGATACTCTTTAAACAACGTTAATTGAGGCGCCAGTGCTACGTTACCCTAATTTTGAAAAAGCTTTTATTGTACAGATGGATGCATTTCTTTCCGCTGTGGGGGCAGTTCTGTCTCAAAAAGATGATGAGGGTGAGGAGCACCCAGTGGTGTATTGCAGTCAAAGTCTGAATAGCCATGAACGAAATTATATTGTGACTGAGCGGGAGTGCTTAGCAATAATTTATGCTTACAAGCAATCCCGAGTATATTTGCATGGTGTAAAATTTAAAGTTGTAACAGATCACGCCTCATTACTCTGGCTGCAGAACCTTAAGGAGCCTGAGGGCCGGCTAGCATGATGAGCCCTTAAACTACAGGATTACAACTTTAAGATCCTTCACCGACCAGGAGAAAAACACCAGAACGCTGATGGCTTGTCAAGGCTACCAACTATTGCAGTTACGGTGGATCTGAGCAATATTATGTATGACAAGATGCTTAGCGGAAAGTACAATGATGAGCCGCCCCAAGTCATCAAGGCGTTGAATGAAATGTGAGTCAATACTTTCCAGCGGAATGGTGAGTTGTATAAGCAGATTGTTGATTCCACGGTGAATTTTCCGTGACCCTCAACGCAGCTTAACATTATCATGAGCGCACATAGGGCAGTTGAGCATGGTGATATGTGCAAGACGTTGGAATTATTGCGACCTCAGTATTACTGGGAAAGCATGAACTTTGATGTGCTTGACACTATCTCCTTCTGTCACCAGTGCCAAGTGGAAAAGCCGTTTCACTGGAGGACCTCATATCAGCTAGTTTATGCACTTCGCTTGGCATACAGTTTCCCTTGATGTCGTCAGCCCTCTGCCAACAGGAGCTAACTGGTCCAAGTATATCCTGGTGGCAATTGACCACTTGGCCAGGTGGGTTGAAGCATGGGCCATTTGGGATCTGGGCGCCGTTACTGTGGCTAAGTTTGTAATTGAATGCATCATTCAGAATCACAGCTGCCCACAGTTTATCTTTAATGACAATGGCACTAATTTTACCTCTCACATACTTCCCAAACTCAACAAAATGATGGCCATCCGCGGTGTTCTAACAACTCCATATCACCCTGAGTCCAACGGAATGGTTGAACAGGTTAATGAGACCCTGGTGAACATTCTCTGGAAGTTGGTTACTGATAGGCCCTCAGATTGGAGTACCCTCCTTTCTACCGTGGTGTTCACCTACAACATTAGTTACCATTCTTCCATGGGGAAATTCCCATTCCAATTGCTTTATGGATGGCACCCCGCTCTTCACGCACTTCTGTATGCCTGTGTAGAGGGCACTGGTGGAATAGATCTGCAACGCTATTTGACCGCCCTAATGAATACGCTGATTAATACAAACTGAAGTGTACTCATTTGGCTTAGCTAAGAAAATCAAAATCCAGGATGCCGATCAGATACAGCGAAGTGGCCTAGCACAGTCCAAGGATGGAGACATGGTCCTATTCCATGATCAACATGGGTTCAGCCAGAAATACAATCTGGCCAGTATCTGGTCTGGGTCATTTGAAGTCATTGAGAAGACAGTTATAATACATACACTATCAAGGACCCCACTAGCAGTCAGATCATTAAATGAGTGCATGCAAAGTTCCTACAGGCGTATAAGAAATAGGAGCCTCACCATCCAATCAAGGAGGGAGTAATGTCATGATTCCGATATGACTGGATGATAAGCCCTAAGTCATTATGGCGGAATGAATGTAATATGCCAAGTTCAATATGAGTTATGGTAATTCAAGCACCTCCAAATGAGGCGATATTAAGTTGTTGGGAAAATCGCCTCAAATTAGGTGACTAGGAAAAAAATGAATGAAGAATTGGTGGAACCAATGAGATCCAGCGAAGTGAATTACTAAGCCATGAAAGTAGTATCATCTGAAGTCACTACAATACAAGCGAGATGAGATGATTAAGATAAGAAGGTTGTTAATATTGTAGAGCGGTGGAAACAGTGAAGATCAGCTGTGTTTATTATAATAAATAAAGAAGTATAGTGGGGGAAAGTGCTCCATATTATTAATAAAGTTTATTCCTGTTGTTTCAAGGGCAACAATCCTCATATATTGGTCCTATTGCTCAGTGGGCCTAACCCTGTGCAATATTGATTATGGCGTATCTCAACAAAAATGCCAATTTTATAACAAGGACCATGCTAACCACTTGAAACCTATTGACTATATGGTGGATGGGAATTAATAATATAAACCCATCATCATGGTCGCAAGCCCTAATAAATCAATTTAAAATATGACAAAGCAACCTTTAAGTTATCAAAGAGCTATTCTGATCTTTTTCAACATTATCCTGGTGGAGGGCAGAGTGACACAAAGAGGCGCAAAGTCTAATTTAATAGTCTTGCATTAAAAAGGGACTTTACCAACCTTAACACCATATTCTAATTCCTTTTATTAACACAAAAATGGTTTAATTGTAAGAAATCATGGCACATGACTTGATGAAAAATCTACTGAACTGCTCTCTCCATAACATTATGGCTTCATTTACAGAAAGAACTTCTAACAAAGTGCATTATGTCCCTATAACTTTATGCAGAGCATAATAAAGTATTTTTTTCTCTTGATATATAAAAGAATTATACTGGTAATATTGGGTCTACCTAATGATGTTCCATTACAAACAAGGCATCCCACAACTTTTAATCAACTGAATAATAAATAAAAAACTAAAGAACCTTTCTCTATACTAAGCCACACCTTCTATAATCACTGGTCAGTATAGAAAATTCTTTGCCAGGATAACTCTCTCAACCCTATATTAAATAAGTTCTAATTTAATATATTAATTGTAGAGTATGAAACAACTAAAAAGAATTAAAAGCAACAAAGATCCCTATTGTTGATCATGGCTCTCACATGTGACTGTATAATAGGAGTATCATCCATAGTTTATGGAAAGAAGGTGAAGAGAATCTCTCCATAAACTAAAAGCATCTAAGCATTGCGCAATATGACTAGTCAAAAACCCTGGAGTTAACTGATAAAAGATATTTAATACCAAAAAGATCTATAAAGGAAGTTGAAATAATTACTATATTACAAAGTAAAAAGAAGATGAACTTTATTTAAATCTGCTTAAATATAGCAAACTTCAAAACTCAATTAAGAATTTAGGGAGCTCTTTTACTAGAGTGCCATGTTGTAGAATTGACTGGCATAGACAAAAAAATTACTTTGCCTATTATTTTTTATTAATTTGTAACAATTTACTTAAGCTCCAACTAAAACTTATAGTTATTAAAATATTAGATATAATTGACTAAGTATTAATATATTTCATAAAATTCAAAAAAGGCATCAATAAGCTTTTTAAATAGGTATCTTATATTGATTACATATAAAGGTCAGCTACGCACTGTATAAAATCACCTCTATGAAATCAATGCAAAGTGAGTCAGAGAGGATATATATACCTAATGTGTATAATAAACACATAAAATCTTGATGATTTTTGAAAACCCTATAAATCCTTGATTCAATGACCTGCCTTGGGACTTTGTAACAGTATTGAATTTACTTTTTTTCCAGTTTTGTCAAAGGATTTAATTGATCAATAAAATTAGTATATAATTATTGGACAAAACTATAGCTCTGATTGGTTATATACTTCTGGGTACGTGGTGATAATAGTGGTTTTTAAGATGCATCTAAAAATGGTTGTATGTCATCTACCAATTACTTTATTCATGATGATACCATAATGGATTTAAGCGCAAAAAGGAGTAGTAGAGCTGAGTTGCAGCAAAAAGCCTTCATGCAAGGGTATACCAAAGAAGTCTTGCCCACGGATCATAGTAGGTGAAGCTATAATTGAGGGTAAATATGGGTAAAATTGCATAATGGCTTAAGTAGTTGACCTATATGTTATCATCTAAATTGGCAATGAAAGACAGGTCAATTTAGTTGGAAACATTAGTACTTACTATTGATAATTAATCTCAGTTATCAGATTTAGTTTATAAAAATGCTTTTCCGTTGGTATTTTTATGATCATAAGGATTAAAGAGAAAGTGGTTTAATGCCATATAGACAAAATTTATAGAGAAAGCTTTAGACACCAAAGTCAAGTTATTAAAAAATCATCTGTAAGGCTTAATGTCTTAATGCAATAGATGAAGAAACACCTGCTCAACCCTAAGATTGTAATCATTTTCTTATAGTAGAAGAAATTTAGAACACTGACGCTCATGGCTGGATGACTGATGGTACAAACCACATAGAGTAAGAATGACGTTCTGAATCTTTACAACTATTAAAATAGAACACAGTCTATGGGGAGACTGAGAAGGCAATGCCCAGACAAAATGGAATGATATATCTATTTTTTTCCAGAAAATCCTGTCTCACAAGAGGAACTTGACACTTCAAGCAACACTACCTACAAGAAATTCACTTAAGGAAAGGATTAGCAGAAATATCAAGCTCCAATTTTATTGACATCATAATCAAGATGCATTATGGTAAGATACTTGTCATATAAATAACTGAGCATCAATCAGATTATAAACAACCTAATTAGGATTATATATTACACAATACTTTATAATCTTTGTGAATTTAACTTTGTTTAGTGCTTAAATGACTAAGCCTGGCATCACATCAATATTAATGAGTTAGTCATTTACTCGTGGACCTTGATTTGGGCATCACAAGAATTTACAGAATGACTAGAGGCGAGTTTTGGAGAAGTCTGCAGTAGGCTTGAGGCTACTCACAACTTGACCATATGGCCAACCATAGAGTTACTGAGTTGGTGTGAGAACTCAACATTGACTTAAGTAGTACCATGAAGTATATATGACCAAGGAAGGCATAACAGATGACTGGGTAAGAAGAATAACAGAGACTTTTATAAAATTCGCAAAAATAAAAGAAAAAATATGAACCCATTGAAGAACAATTCCTCTCTAATCTATTGTACTAAAAGCAGTATCTGCCTTAATGCCCAAGTCACATGGGTTAAAAGATGATCTCATCCAAATAGAAAAGAATTGACAACCTTACTTCAAGTTTAAATAGATCAAAAGACTCAATTAACCAAAATTCTAAAAACTTTAGTCACTAAGTTATGGAAAAAAGTAAAAAGTTGCGGACATCAAAGGGGAAAATACCGACATTAATTGCCAGTGATTGGTATAAAAAAGGTTTATCTAGGAACAAGCCCAGGCCATACTTGAGTTTAGACGTTTGGCGGCTTATCAAAAAGAGAAGATTGATTCCCTCATATTAAAGAGTTGAAGCTTCCTATACTGAGTAAATGCATTGCTTATGGAATTCAAATGCTAAATGACAGAAGGTGCCATTGTGACTAGAGAAATTCTAACTGTGGACAAAACTATCAGTATTTTTGATAATGAAGTATCAGAACAATACCATGATGCATGCCAAAGTAATTAGAGGAATATGCCTATCAACATAATCGCCTTACAACTCCTGTTGAAACACCCCAAGGCACAGTACCTCATCATTTGGAGCACGTTGCCATTAATACACCCCAGAAGAGAATTACCAACGTTTTGAACCAATTAGCAGTGATAAACCACAAGTAAAGGCAAACTGACGCTCCAAGTCATTCAGTTATGCTCAGGATAATGAATGCTCTAGATATATCCAAATCAGTATTGTTAGATTTTTGATGGTTGACTCAAAAATAACCCCTTCAAGAAAACCATGAATGCTAATAGATTATCCCATTAATGGATCCTTTGATCTTTCCCAATTTATCAGCATAACTAAATTCATTCCAAAACCACCTCAATTGTACTTAAATCGTCCCAATTTTGTAGATAATAATAGCTATGATATAATTATATTATGGCTGATTATGGGTCCACTTGGGTCCAAAGTGGTCTCACAGCATTAACTGAATTACACCACCTAAATTAGTGCACTAATCTTAATGCACTAAGGCGGAAGTTTGGGTTCAATTAATAGAGTCAATTTATTAAGCACTTAAACATAGGTGTCCCAATTAAGGGCGTACTTAGTGGTATTATTAGGCTGCCAACATCCTGATTAGGGGTGCGTTATCTTTTATGTTAACATATCTTATTATCCCCATTTATGTGTTCTTCGTCAAGTTATGATGTAGCTCTAATTAGGAAGATTTTGATTTTGAGTTTGCAACCCAAAATCGTCCCAATTATGAGATCAAAATTGCCTTCAATTGGGCTGAAACAATTGTTGTTTTTAGTCTTTTCATGGGCCAAATTGACTTGGGGATATTTCATGATTATTGCATGACCAGCAGAGGATTGGCATAATATGAATGAACTCATCTAATAGATGAGTTCAGCCAGGAGATGCATGAGAGGTATATAATACCAGTGCCTGGCCAATTAATAAAACATCATAATTTACCAATTAAATATTGATCATTAATAACTACTGTCACTTAGTTTATTAATTATTGTTGTCCATCTGTTGTCTGTCCAATCTTTGTATATGTTGCCTTTACATCTTTATTAGATAGTTGTGTGCATGTATACTTCCTAAAGAGAAGTACCCATTTACCTTCTGGAACAGTAGTCTAAATTATATAGGAATAATTTCCTAATTTTGTACAAAGACAGAAGGTCTTGTAATTGTTGTTGCCAATAGACTTAAGAACGGTGAGCATACCAGATTTACTTGGCTATTATCGAGGATCATCAGAGAATCTACTTCCCAATTATGAGCAGGAGTTTTAATTGTTAAAGTAAGTTTATATCCTCAAATTCATTGTTAAGTCATTTTAGCTTACACCATTGACTGAAAACTTATCAGGTATTATCATAAATGTTAAAAGCTTTAAGCCTTTGATTTTTTAAAGTTAAAAAATGGAGTTGTTACACTTTAATTATAAAATTTAAATTGGTAATTCATGAGGCATATGATCATAATACAGTGGCTATGGCAGCAATTACTTAGATGGATGGAGTATCATGCTTATAATTCTCTGTTTAGGCAATATTCTCATTTATGCTGAGGCCAAGGAGGTGATCTTAAACAAGTTCAGTGGACCAGAAAGAATGGCTACATATAAACCTGACTTTATGAACATATTTTTGTAAAACCTTAGCTAAATTTTTATGATTTATAATATCACGATCACATGTCTCTTAGGCACAAAAGTCATGACCAACTTTTATGCAAAGATTGCTCTTCAGCATGCAGTTCTGCCTTACTGAAACCTAATGAACAAAATACATCAGTGTTTGTGCAGAATTTGTTTATGTATGAGTTGGTTAACTCCTTTGAAGATGTCATAGAAATACAGACCCCCAACCGCAGGTGATTAGCTAAGGTTTTGAGGTAATTTGGAGTTGGCAAACTGACTCTAAGTCCTGTATGGAATTGAAGTTTCCAAAAAAGGAGTTACTGCATCAGGGACTATCCAGAAATCCGCGGCTCAAGACCAAAGTCACTTGGTATTTTTTCAACTCAAAAAGTCATTTTTTCAAGATGTCTTGAGAGCAGTGCCAATGTCATGATTTCTAATACCCACCCAGAGGGAAAAGGGAGCGCACAATAGAACTAGTTTTTCTATCACGTTAGAGATTACTGTTCCTCATGTTTTATAATTCAGACAATGAGGCACTAACATTATGGAGCTGCTTCCCAAAAATGATAGCCAACTGGAGCATTTTATTTTCTCTAATAATACAACATGGTTACTCAATATCAAAAAATGATGATATTGAAGCGCTTTAAATAATCTCTGAGCCCTATATACAACATACTATGGAGAACCTGTTGACCAATAAGCCTAAACTCATTAGTAACGCTCCCAACTTGAAAGGCGTGAATATACAGATTCACATAGACATTTTTTAGTACTAAAAGTCCCAGAATTGGCATCACTTAGAAACACTATATTTACCTTAATTTCTCCATATTTATCTAGTAATCTCAAATGATCTTTATACTCTGAGTGTACTTAAGCTGACATAATCTTCATTAAGATCAAATCTAGGGTAATAATAGATAGCAAAACACCAGTAATAATGCTATAAATAAGTTATTGAAAAATATAAATTGCTTTATATATTAACCACAGAAAACAAGTATGGATGGCAAAGTCTACTAACACTAAAATTGAAGGTAAATATAGTTCTCTGCCGTTGAATTTTGCTGCTTTTTTTAGTACTAGATAATCTGAATTTTGCTGCTTTAACAATGTCAGCACCAGCAATTGTGTTACTAAATGCTAACTACAAATTCTCATTAAAATGAGTTTACTGTGAATATATGGAGTATCTTATTGTTTCAAGAAAGATGAAATTAAAAAATATTGAGGCAAACTAACACATTTTATTATAGTCACCAACAGGAAAAAACTATAATTATTGTTAAAACTATGGCATAGCAATTTATGCTAACAGAGTTATGCTACTAGTTATATGCAAAGGGGCAATTGCAGTTAGCCATTGACTAGCACTATAAAGATAATTGAAGAATATCAGTACAGTCAAATGAGGCAACCACAATTGCTTCTAGCCATCGATTAGTTATGAGAACTGTTACAACGTTAGATCTTCCAAAAAAATTGTACAGGGAGGTGTTTCCTCCCCTAGAATTGTCTCAAATTTCTCATCATAGTGCCCAGTATACTCATACCTGGACATAATGAGATTAATGTTTCGTAGAAAACTCAATAAACATAAATTCAAGGTGAAAATGCATCAAGTTAATGCCTTTTTACACCTTAGTCAAGGTATGAGCTACAGTAAGCCTTTAAAATCGGTGCTCTGGCGGAATTTGAACTATCTTGTGAATGCATGAGGGCACACGACATGATCTCTCAATAATTTCTTGCTGGACTAACATAACAACAGAACAATAAAGCGTTGGGATTGTTTGAGCGTTAACTGAAGATCTTTTCCAAAAAATGGCTTTGACTTGGGCTGTGCAACCTGGGTTCAACATTTTGTGGATATTGGGGACCATGTCTCTTTTTGATGAGACTAATATGGCGTTCCAGCGCAAGTGAAAAAGTAGTTGGAGAGAATTTGACAAACTTTCACAGATTGAAATGATTGTTCCATCTAAGAATCCATGGGCCATCCCTGTCTTTATTGTAAAGAAGAAGGATGTGATTTATTGGTTTATTTTTGATTATCATCGCCTTGACTCCATTTTTTAAGAGAATTATTATCTGTTACCAGGGATTGATGACATGCTATATTGGTTAGGTGGTGTGAAGTCTTTCACAACAACAGATCCCATCTCTGGGCATTGGCGGATCAGTTTTTCCTAAGGAAGAATAGGAGAAATGCGCAACTATTGTGACACAAGGATTGTTACAACTGACGCTCATGCCACAATGGTTGTGCAATACACTGGTAACTTTTTCAGCGCGTGATAGATGTAATGTTAATAGATCTTAGTTGTCCTGTGTTCTGGTGTACCTGAATGACATTAACATTTTCTTACGCACCTTCTCCAAGAATTTAGAGCATCTTAAAATGGTGTTTAAGCGCCTCTTAGATGCAAATCTCAAGAATTAGCCCCAGAAATGCCAATTTTTCAAGGAACTGTTGATTATCTCTGTTTTGTTAATGATTTTAAGGGCTTGAAGCCTCAACCTCTAAAAGATTGAAGCAATAAAAAATATCCATGCTCCAGTGTCTAAATGGGACGTCCAAGTAATCTTAGGAATGGTTGGTTATTACTATAAGTATGTTATAAAATTTTTGAATTGCTAGGCCACTATTTCACCTGCTATAAGGAGACATATAATTCCTTTGAGCCTCAGAATGTCAAGAAGCCTTTGAACAGTTAAAACAGAAAAGAGCAAAAGTGGTTGTTTTGTGCTATCCAAAAATTTTGAAACAGTTTGTGGTTCAAACTTTTCCTTATGACTGCAATTGATGGGGTAAAGTCCAAAGTTGGGGATGATGCAGGGGGAACATAATGTTGCTTATTCTCACCCAAACGCTGGATAAGCACAGAAAAATTATATATTGATGGTTTTAGAATGCTTAGAAGTGATTTATGCCTATAAGAAGTTCCACATTTAAATCCATGGCACAAAATTAAGGTTGTTATTGACTATAGCTTACTGTACAGGTTTAATAACCTGAAAGAGTCTGAAGGTCACATAGCCAAGTGGCATTAAGATTATAAGCATATGGTTACAAAATTGTCCATTGAGCTGGAGTGGCACACCAGAATGCAGATATCATATTGTGACTTTCAAAAGTTGCTGTATTAGGTACCTTGGTGTTATAATTCAATTAACATATTTATACATCCATTTGACTGATAATCACTTTTAAGATTGTTTTTTTAAATCTGATTTTCAGCGACAAATGTCAACTAAAGTATTAGTTGTATCTAAGCATTTGAAAAAATTCTTTATTTAATTCAATTAGGCATTTTGTTAAGGATCATCCCTGACAATATTGAGCAGAGATTCAATGAGGGAGTAACGCCCAATAGTCAAATTACCATGAGGAATCGTTCTGGTTGAACGGTTGTGGCGTTTGTTAAGAACTACCTAGGCATTTTTAACGCTTGTTTTAATGGTAGAAGCGTCATAAGGCAACACCCCCAAATCAAATGGTGTCCGGCTCCTGACACTAATATATTGATTGCCAAACATTGAGGGTTACAATATGTAAGAATGATCAAAGAAAAGATACCCACCAGCTTTCAAAAGCTAAAGCCCATGGGGTCAAACCATCTGATGAACAAACAATTAATCACAGTGGGCTGCTGAAAATGCTTTGCGCCAAGTGTACTATAAGACCACCCTTTAATTTGCCAATAAAGACAGATCTCAATTTGATCATAACTTAGTTGTTTATCTATTGGTTGTATAGCTTATAGTTGGGATAAAAGTGAAAGGATTGGATATCCTTAAGTTGTTGTAGTTATCAGATCTCCACTTGGCTCTAGTGAAGAGAAGTAGAAAGAGTTCACTACCAGTTCAAAGATACCTTCAAGAGGAAGAAGCACATGTTCGTGTTGGACCCTTTACATAACGTGGCATTTAGGGCAATCAGCTCTATTAATAGTCTTCATACTATCATTGCCCCAATATATTTATTTCAGTTAATCAACGCAATTGGTCAAGGATCTGTGCAGTTAAATCAGGGAGCAGAAGCGAGCTAAAATCTAAGCCTTGATTGTAACACTTGGCCAACAATCTCTGTGAGAAGATGGTGAGCGGAAAATAGGAGGACAAGATTTCTGAGGTACTGGAGGCCCTTAAGAAGGCATTAGTTGATCAAGAGTGCTAATAAAGAGTTCTTTAAAAGATGGGTGATGACAATCAGAGTAAAAGTTTTCCTGTAACTAATGGATTGAATGTATATTATTAACAAAGCCCATAAGGCCGTAGGTCATAGAGGAATAGCCTGACTCTGGAATTAATGCGGTCATATTACTATTGGGATTCAATAAAATTTGTTATATAGGATGATACTCGTAAAATGCCATGCATGTCAGACTTAAAAGCTAATGATGCTGCTATTTCAGTAGCTTCTTTATTGAACTAGATAGCTTGGCATACAGTGTCAGTAGATATAGTTGGGCTGTTGCCGTGAGTATTATGGGCAATAAGTATTTATTGTTGCCATTGATCACCTGAAAAAAGATTGAAAGCAATTTTGATATGCAACATAAGCAATTTATGATGGTTAAGTTTAAAATGAATCAAGTTGAAATTAAAATTACTAACCATAGAAGATTCTGACTGACAACAGAACTAAGTTTAGGTCCAGATGGTGCAGCACTTAAACAAACTGATGTCAATCAAAAGTATGCTGTTCGCGTCATATAACCCAGAAACAAATGGGATGATAGAGATTGTAAATGGTACCCTTGTTGCCTTGAAATGAAACAAACGCAGTTGTGCTTTTCAGTGGTCTTTTTTTGTTAGCGCTACAATATTACTTATAATATCAGAGATCTTAGTAACACCAGTCATTCACCCTTACAATTGTTGTAAGACAACAAAACCTACTTCTCCTGTTGTGTTTGGTAATCATGTTGATGAAGGAAGAAGTCCCCAAAGTCTATGTCAAACAGTTAGCTAAAACCTGATTAAACTGAAGTCTGAAGCTTACCAAGCAACAATTAGATTTAAATAAGTCATAAAATTATGTAACAGCAATTCATTGCCTTATCAGAACATGAAGAATTGATCTAATAGTATACTGAAATACACACAACACGGTCTGAGAGCCCAGTCTAGCATATTTGCAAAGTTTATTTGTTATACTTGATAAAACGTTGTATAATACTTATTTATTAAAGACCAAGGTAGTTGGGTCATTCTTTGTGTCCATGCAAATTCCTTCATCCCGTAACACCAGTAATGATGATTAAAAAACTAGATAATTATATAAAATATATATATATTTGAAAAAGATATAAAAAAGAATTATAATTAATAAATACCAGTCTAAACAAAAACATTTTATTTAAAGATTTTAGACTAGACCATAGAAATCCTTGACCTTAGTGATCTTGCTGTTTGTACTGGTTACCTCTCCTTTGGAGGAGGCAATTCAATTAGGAGGTCACAGCAGAAATAGTACTTTGAGAAGGAGTTAAAAGTTGCTCTTGCATTTTATCTAAGTCTCTGTTGTTAATCATTGCCATAAGTGATCCAGTGAAGGACTACTCAAAACCAGAATCATCGTTCCAATTGATCAATAAAAGTGCCTTTGAATTAAAAGAAGTGGCAGTTGTAAAGGACACAAACATTTAATAAAGGTTGCACTAGAGGCGTGAAAGTGGTGGAAAGTAATAAACAGTTGACAGATTTTCAATGCAAGGGTAAGCGGTTGTAGTATTGCAAAATGCTTAAGATATTTGCAAATGGTCGTTACCCAAAGGCTTAAACTTATAGTGCTTGGTTTCAAAAAAGGGTGGATATAGGCACTGAATCCTAAAAAAGCCATTTGTGGGAGGTACCTAGGTGTCAAGATTTTAGCCATACTTTTCACAGCTTCACAAAAGAATACAAACCCAAGATTGTTTTATTGTTTGATTTAAAAGCCTACCTAAAAATTTAATTCCATACAGAATGCGACGTGCAGGCGCCAGACTTCAGCAGCAGATATAGCTAATAGTTTATCTTGGCCAGCCTCAAAGGGATTTGTGGGGATAATGTCTGGACTGGAGGCAATAGCTGAAGTCAAATAGGCTTGACAAGGATTACACCATATCTAATTAAGATTGCCATGGCCATGTATCCAATGCATTTTAAAGAGAGGAAATTTTGAGATGATAATACTTAAGGATAGCAACAAACTTCTGGGATTATATCTTTATTAGAAGTCCGTATTACTAGATTTTGGAGGTGTTTTACGTTGTCTTGAGTTGCTGGGCCATGAATGCCAAAAGAAAGAGTTTTTTATGGGCGAACTTCCTAAGTCTCACATTGTATAATTTGTTAAGGAGGCTCATCTGCAGCTACAATAGCATGAGTAACAACCATAAGCCCTGTCTTTTTAATTATAATAAATGTCAAATTTTTGTCATTGATTGGAAAGTAAATAGAAACATCAGCAGTAGTTACCATGCATGAAAGTTTAACATGTACTATAGCTCAACATGACGCCTAAATTTATCTGAATAATGCATGCCAAGATTCATCAAAAAAGGCTGTAAAAACTTTTATACTTGGAGGATTATGAAAACTCTGGAATAATACTAATCAGAATGAAGATAAAAACTCTAGCCATAACTCATCAAGGAAGGGTTTTTTTAATTACTTGATATGGAAAAAGCTATTGATTCGTCTATTATGTTACATTTTTTCTATTAATTTACTTAAGTTCTGAGGATAAGTTTATAAATTTTAGAATATTTAATGTTGATGACTAAAATAATAATGATATCTTATAGTTAATAAATGAGAACAGCATCGATGCATCTTCTAATTTCTCATTTCATATAATTTATTTGAGGTAAGCTGACCAGGGGTAGACATTACCAAAACTAAAATTAAAACTAAAAGCTAACGTATCTAATTGGTTCAGAAAAAACGTCCAAAAGAGCAGATTGAGTGAAACACTTTAAACAAAACAACCAACCAGGTGGGCAGCGTAAACTGCTTATCCCTCCATTGTGGAAGGGGAGGGGGATTAGGGGACTCATCTCAGGCAGCATCTTTTTTTTAGTACTAGATGGTCCCAACCCAGGGGGGGAACTCGGGCAGCATCTTCCTCTTCCCAGAATAGGGTACATGTCAAAGCATACAGTAAGGGCGTCAGGGCATTGGTGGCATGTGGTTCAATATTGCTAATGATTGGCATTTCATGGAAAATTCAAGCTAGGAAAATGGTACTGGTATATTTGGCTAAAGCTTTTTCAGCTTTAATGAGGCGTCTGGGAGTTTAACAAATGTGGTGATATTAGTTTGGGTAATTTTAGCTTTTGGATTCCATGCTACAGTTACCACGTTCTGGATAACGTCATTAACATCTTTATGCAATTGTTTCACTGTGATTTTACTCTTTTGAGTAAGACTTTTGAGGATAACAGGAGGTGGAATTCCTCCTGTGAGCATCGCCACTGATTTGGCTACAGCTTTACAAAGGGGATGACAATCTGGTGTTGCAGTGCTTTGACTGCAAGCTGGTGATCACTTCAAAATGATTTGGCATTTGGCCGTGGGGTGTATAGTCAAGGGGGGTATTTGGCGTCCCATTCTGCATTAACAAACTGCTCAATTTGCGATTATGTTCTTCAATGAGCTTACCTGATTCATCAATTTCAGCCAATAACTCCCATGGGTTCTGGTTGAATTGAATTGTGGAATCGGTTACAGTTGAGGTTTACTTGATTTGTTGGAGGAAGCATGGGATAAAACTGGGGTCCAAGCTGATGCTTGATTGGAGGAATCATGTGTGGCATTGGGGCGAGGGGAAGGCTGATTGGTGGCTGCAGGTGCAGCTGCAGCTGCAGCAACAGGCTTTGTGGGTGGGGAGGTAGGATCATACCCCATTCTACAACTTGTATGGGGTGGGTGGCATATTGGAGGTCGGTGGACAAGTAGTCCAATCAGTCAGAATTGTCTAAGGATGGGCTCTTGCATTTCAAGTGGTCCAACTCAAAACATGATGGACAGATCATCCGCCTCCCTTGACATGGGCTAAAACGTGTTGTTGGGCGCTGAAGGAATAATGGCACAAGGGGGAATCAACATGGCAATTTTTCTAAATTCAGGGCTAATCATGGCATATGCCTGAGGCCCAGTGAGTCGTGTGGCCCCATTTGGGACCACAAATTGTAAGATTGGGTTGTAGCCATAGGCTTCCAAACCATCCATCAGCTCCTAGTGGAGCACTGCAGGGGGGAGGTGGGTGGGCAAACCAGCAAACTGGGCCACCAAAGTGGTGTCCTCTGGGAGCCAGGTCTGATTTGTGGGAAGAGGGTGCCATGGAATAGCAGGGGCACATTTGCTGCAGTGGCAGCATCAGCTTCACTTGTGAAGCTGAGGTTGAAATTCCCCTTATAGGGGCGAAATTATATAAATCCAGCGGGTGTCATCACTGCCTGTGCCATTTCATTAATGGCTTGGTTGTGGTATGGGAATAGTTTCCTGTAGTCAACCCCTAGGCCATAGCACATGTTGCTCCAGGGGATCACCAGGGGGCAGCAAGGTACCACTTGGGTATGAGCAAGGTGGGCGTTGAGATCCTTGAATGAAACGTATAATCCCATGGGTTTGTAATGATTGGGTGAGCCAGTCCAAGTTCATTTTCCTGCCAGATGGAAAATGGCGAAGGAGTTTTACCGCTGCCCCACACTGGAGCAGCTGGCGGAGAATCTGAGGACATTGGAGCGAAACTACAACAGGCAATCAATGTTTACTTTTTTTATTAATTTGTGTAATCTGCTCATAAAGTTACGTTAAGCAGAAAGAGAGATTCTCATTTCATATTAATTACAGTAAACTTTGGCTATGCACTGCCATTCATTACCTTAATACTTACAGAGAAGATCTGAGGTGGTGAGTCATTATTAATCTATGAGGTCTTATAAACACATTAAATTAGAGGCAATGCGCTGCCAATAATCCACATTATTTCAATATAATGGCTCTATATTGAGGGTTATGTAACAGGGCTAAATAGATTAGATTTAGTTTGAGTAGAAGTCTTAGATTTGATTTATACTATTTTTTAATTGTAAAACCAAATTATAGTACCAGAGCACTTGTATTTTATAGTTAAGTGTATTTAATTACTATAGTTGATAATGCAAATATAAGATGGATTTATTTCATTTATCGATGACCCTATAACTGACCATGCCAGAATGGATTCAGGCTCTGAAAAGGAGTAGCGGAGCTGAGTTGTAGCAGAATGCTTCCTGTTCAGAGTATACCTATGAATCCTACCCATGAACCACAGTAAGTGGAGATGTAAGAAGGGATAAAATGGATGAGATGCAGAATGGCATAAGTAATAGCCTTATAAAGTTTTTGAAACTTGCAAGGAAAACATGTCAATTTTAGTTGGAGCACATTATATACTTTTAATAGTAAGAAATCAGTAATTATATTTTGAATTTTAAATTTGTTGTCTGAGTTAGTACTGTTTTAACCTTAGGGATTATAGAGTAGTTGCTATAGCTCTACACACATGTATATTATAAAGATAGTTGTAGACACTAGAGTCAAGTTGCTTTTAGAACCATTTGAAGAGCTTATTATATCTTCACAATAAGTGAAGTATCTCCATCTTAACCCTAAAATTAAAAACTAGCCTCTCATGGTAGACTAGATTTCTTATACGCCCAATTCAGCATAAACAGTTGACGAGCTCCTTAGGGACATAAAGGGGACAAAGGCAAATGGTAACACAGCAAAATATCATATTTTAAAGTGCCACTTTATAAAGTACATTACTTTATTATAAATGATCATCTTTGCATATGTCATTACATTTATCTAATCTCTCTATTAAAGTAACTTCTATTCTACTTCCTTAGCATGGATTTTTTTCTCTTACCACCTGCATAAATCGCAAATTATTTGGCTTACTAAATAAAAAGTAATGGAATTAAAGACTCTAAACAGAATGTAACATACAATTTGAGAAGTTTGTGAATTTCATGGCTACTCAGGTAGAAGAACCCCTATTTTGGATATCAGTTTTAAGGACCTAATTGACAAAAAACATCACTGAGATACAAAAAACCTTTAATTTAACAAAGCCCTGTTTTTGCGCAAGTCTGGATGGGCTTTGGGAAGTTGCACCTAAATAAAGATCATTACTGATGCCTGAAAAAACTAGGTATAAACCTATACTTTAGTATGATATGATGAAAATCTCTGTGGTAAAAGGAGAAATTATGTTGGTTAAGCAAAAAATCAAATTTAACTAGATGGTGCCACATGCACAGTTCTGAGCCCACAGAAGATCATAGAATTCAATTCTATGGGATTAAAAATGCTTCAAACTCTTGTATTAGTATAGAAAACTACATTCAAACTCTAATTTATAAAAAAATCAATGCTATACTAAAGAGCATACAGAAAATTTCATGCACAGTTAAACAGTCCAACGCTTTACATAATTTGTAAACATTTTACAATGACATAATTCTCATATTCACGTGTTACTTATGTATAGAAAATTTCATCAAGTATGGGAAGAAACTAATTACCTTATACAGCTTTGCAAAGACATCTAATCAATCTCATTACTATAATAATGAAGTCTGTAAAAATTAATTAATATTAAAAGACAGAACTGCAACAGGGAACTTTTATGTATCATGGCACATCCACTGTGACTTGATCTTCAAATCAATAAGTATAACAAGATGGCCCACGCACATCTCAGTTAAATTTATTGTATACTATAATATATCTAAAATTTGTTGTCTGTGTATGCCAAACCCTCTAGGCAACGTGCATGGGCATTATCTTTGGTAAAGGAATTATAATTAATTTGTTTATGGTGCACAAAATGAAAATATCTTTTTAAACATTTTAAAGCCACAAACAATGACTTAATATAAGGACCTGATTTAAGACTGTTCAGTAGACACTGCAAAGCATTTACTGAATTGAAAACCTTTATTACTCCAATATAATTTTCACCCCAAATTTAAGTAAATTATCTGATGTGCACACTCTTATATATATAGGAAGTTGAAACTAAAAAATATATTTGTATTGAGTTGTGTTATTTTTAATTTTAAGCTATTTGGGAAGGCTGAATAGTTGAGTTATTTTATTATCTATATATTCTAAGTAAAAAAAACAAAAAACGATAAGAATATAAGAATAATCTTAGACATATCACATTTAGTTGATATTGTGCATATTAATTCTAAGAAGCTTAGTATCATAGATATGATTAGATAATGCAACAAGTTAATCAACCATTTTACAAACCTTGCATATATAGCCACTTTTATAAACATAATATCTTTAACTGAAGGAATACAGAACAAGGACTGTAAAGTTGCTAGCCATACTTGACCAAGTCTGAATATTAACATGGTGTCAGAACTATGTATAGCAGGGTCAAGAAAAGGAACAGGCTTCTAAGCTGCTTGGAGCTGGACATGGTTATTTTAATAGAAAACCAGCAAGAGCCAGAACTATTAGGATTTCCAAGGATTGCTAATTAACCTCAATAAATTCCTGGGGATAAAAATTTAATAAATAAAATATAAGCGCTAAATAATATTAGTTTTTGAAGCTTTGTATATTTATAGGGTGTTGGAATTTATTTATCCTGGAATGCTCCCTTTTGAATTGGTAATCAGGTTTCCTTGAGCTTCAGGAAGTGATAGAGGATGAGGCAACTTTTTGTGCCATTGAACTTTTCTGGAACCTCCATGGTGGTCTCTTTGTCGTCTTAGTTTTAGGTGCTTCCATATATTTCCTCCTTTTATCTGTTAATATGTAGGATGGCACCTATGGAAGTTTGTTATTATAAATTGAGAAATAATAGGGAGGCGTTGTTTGACATGATCCTTAACCAATTTTTCAACGGTTTCTAACTCTCACAAAGCCCCTTAAGATCTTTTCAGTGGGTACAAAAGCTCTAAGAAATTATCCGTGGACCCAGCTGATGACCATGCCCTTTACAAACACTAACAATATAGTATTATAATCTAAGTTTACGTAGAATTTTTTATGTGACAAAACTAAGAGGTAGCGAGCTTGTTATTACTTTCTATGTGGAAGTGATGATAAAACAATATCAAATCTCCCAGTTGGTACATTTGCAGGGAAAGTCTCCTCAGGCTGCTTTGACTTGTCTCTTGGGTTGTGGTATGCACCAAAGCATCCATGGCTAGAGACTCTAGTTGAGTATTTTATCAGTTAAAGCTCTCAAGAAGACCTCAGAAAGCTTTGGAGTTGCCAAAGGTACCATGAGTTGTATATTAGTTGGTAAGAAGGGGGCCTATCATAAAGTTCCCTGAAAAGAAGAAATCTTTATTGTCTGGTGATGGCTGATCCAATATCAAGTAGAGCACTTGTTAGAATATGGTTCCATCATATTGGATTAGTAAAAGCAATTTTCATAGTATGAAAACAAATTGTGCCATAAAATCTCCTAATGGCCCTTTGTGAAAGAATATAGAGTTCTGAGAAGATTTAGTGGGTGTTAAATAGGGTGGTCGTCTCCAAAACCACCTCTGAGTGAAGTTTAGACCATTAATTGATAAGAGCACCATTGGGCTACCATTCTGAGTGAAGAGATTCTGATGAAAATGGCAGTTTCCTGAGCAGAGGCTATAGGGGCGATATAGCCTTGATCCATTTGGTGAGGCGGACCTTGAGCAATATTATATATTGATGACCATGGAATCCTGTGGGAAAGGGACCTATGGCATTGATGCTTACCAAGTGAAAAGATGCCAAAGGCATAATGACTTGGTGCTAAAATCTTCGGTTGGTCTTGTCATGCTGGAGACAAGTAATACAGGAATTCAAAGAATCATAAACTGAGTCAAGCATTCCATCCCATAAGTATTGAGTCTTCAGAAATTGGTGGTTTTTCTCATACTTCCATTATGTCCGGTGGTAGTCTGACCCCCATAACAACCTTTAATTATTAAAATTTTTAATGTAAGGAAGCCTAATTCTTCTTACTAATATATACAGCATGCCATTAATTACCTCTGTACTAATCGCTCTCTGCTTGAGTTAACTCTGGATTTCTGGGGTTTCTGTGAAGTTCTAAGGATCGCTTGCTTGAACATTATAATCCTTCTCGCTTAATCAGGACAAAGTTCAGCCAAATAATACTCAATTTTGCCAGTAGCTTATGATATTCTTACCATTTGGAAACTCAATAAGCTTATCAAAATATCCTCAACTCTTCTGGTCAATTTCACGCTTGAACCAACGCAATTGGGTATTCCTTATGAGGCAGGTTTCAATACAAGCTGTAATTTAGGCACTTTCAGATTTTCAGCACTTCTATAAAGAAAGGATTCAGATAAAGCCAGAAAAAAGATAAAATAAATATCTTTTATTATAGGTATTTATTTGATAATTAGTCATTAGGCCAGGCGCCAGTATTTATAACTCTAGGGATCTCCTGGCCACATTCAAGCACAAATTTTCAACAATTATTTTCCACTTAAGTTTGCCCTTGAACTGATATGACTGAGATCTATTGCTAGGTTTATTGGTGTCAAAATACTCTCAAAATTGGGAGGATTTCACAGACAAAAATAGCAATGAAAACATGCAAAATTGTATTAGGATCTTCTTGATTTGAGTTTCATCATACTGCTGATGAAATACATCTTATGTGAAATTCCTGCATCAATTGAAGTAGATGACATACCCCTAATTGGAACATTGGCTAGGCCTCTCTCTCAATAGCACTAGTACTCCCTTTTTTGGGCAGTCCATGTGCAAGTGCTATCATGTCAATAACACAGATCAACATATGAATTGCGCCCTAGGGCAGAAAGGTGATTACATTAAAATGTATTTCAGTCCTTGGGACTTTTAGGACGTACTTTTGGGTCAATACCAAATGATTTCTTATGTGAAAGTTCAGATACTGCTTCTGATATTTCGGACCAATTGCCAAGTTTTGGTTAGTGATAACCAGCCATAATGCACGAGTGGATTTGGCCTGAGCTTTTGTTAAACTAGTTGATCAAATTGACATTGGGGATAATCAGCCCAAGCCATGTAATTACAATAGGCTTAAGTTGAGAGTTAGAGTATTAGGATAATCAGCATGGTCTGTTGGTTATAAAAGAGTTTTTTTGTCAACCACCAGAATCTGACATTCCCCCCCACTTAGTTCAAACATAAGCCCTATGATCCGATCAGCCTTTGTTGATCTGTTATCTTTGGCCTAAACTCCCAATGAGTTTGGAGTTGGATCTTCCATTTAATACTTCATCCCAAATGCTCATTGAGACTGGAGTTGGATCCTCTCCCCATCCTCAAGTGTGAACTAAAGTATTAATCAAAATAAATCTATTTTTATATATATGCTTTTATTTTCTTTTTCTCATATTAATAGACCCGCTTCTTGAACCTTCTTAAAAGTTTTGCATGGACTTAGTTGTATTTGGCCAGTCCTAATATCCTTTATTGTGTATATGAACTCAGTTTTCTTCTCAATCACTTCGAATGGCCCTACCAAGATGCAATCTAACTTTTGCAATTGGCCCAATCCATGAGTGTTGCAAAACAGAACTTCGTCATTAACCTCAAATTTGGCCAATTTGTAGAGATTCTCTAAGTTCTTTTGATGTCAGGTCTTTTTCACGGCAAAACTGCTGTTATAGGCCTGAGCTTGTAGTTTGATTAAAGCATCTGCAAGCTTCTCAATATATTGAGTATAAATGTTTTTGCCAGGTTCCTCTAGGGCCAAATATAGTAGCGTTGATAGGGCCAGATGTCTTCCATATAATACTTGAAAAGGGGACACCATGGTTGATAAATGGTAGGAGATAATGTAGGTAAATACTAGCAAGTTTAGATAAGTACTCCATTAAAATGTTTTGGCAAAAGTTAATTTCCTGATAATGTTCATCAACGTCCCGTTTGCGCACTCAACAGTACCATTAGGTTTGAGATTGTAGGGAGCAGAAAACACACCTCATACTCTCATTAATTGGTTGAGATTAGCAAGAATATTGTTGGTAAAATTTGTTTCTTTATCAGTCAAAATAACCTGGGAACATCCATGATTGTGGATGATTTTTTAAGGATGAACTTAGCTGTAGTTGCCGCCCCAGCTTCCTAAAATGACTTGGCTTTGACCCATTTGGTCAAGTGGTCAATGGCTACAATAATATAATTGGCCTTCACATTTATTTGTTGAAAGTGGGCTGACAATGTCAATAGATACAGTGTGCTAGGCAAACTTGGGCCAAACAAGCTGGTAAGATTGCTTTTTTGGAACAGTTTTTTGGATTAAAATCTTCACAGCATTCTAACATTTCTTGGATGTAAAATAGCATTGACTCCCAATAGTAGAATTGCTTCAGATACTCTTTCATCTTTTTGATCTGTCATACCATATGGCCTTATGTGCTACCATTATTAGGTCTGTTTGGACTGAGGGTCTTAGAAAAATATACTTCTTGCCCTCAAACATTTTTTAAAGCATCCCGTTTTTAATAGTTGTATTTTTTGTAGATCCAATAATTTTTTTGGGTGGATTTGGGCTCATCTTGGTACTCTCATTGACCATTTTAGAAAAACACCTCATCAGAGGTCTGACTAAGGGTTGCAATGGTGGGTAGTCAGTATAGGAAATCACGTTTTGATGTTTTGCGCCAGCTCAATGCTCATTGTGTAGTTATAAGCTTGAAGCTTTAATGCCCGGTGGGTTAATCGGCCCTCAAGTTCCCTTTTGTTGTTCAACAATCTTAGGGAAGCATGATCCAATAATTTTTTAAAATGAGTGCCATGAAGGTAGACCCAAAATTGCTTGCAAGCATATATGACGGCTAAGAATTCTCTTTCTGTCATCATGTAGTTCCTTTCATGAACATTTAAGGTCTGACTATCAAGGGCAACTGGTTGTTCTTCACCATCTTCTCCAACTTGTGATAACACAGTCCCACTGCTGTCAGAAATGCGTCAGTTTAGATGATAAATCTGTGATCAAAGTCCAGGTATTGAAGAACAGGCGTGCTCAATAGAGCTGATTGGAATTGGTCAAATGCATGCTGGCAAGCTGGAGTCCAGTCAAATGGGACCTTATCTTTAAGTAGATAGAAAAGCAGCTCCTAAGATGTGCAAAGTTGATAATAAATTGGCAATAGTACCTGATCATGCCTAGGAATACTTGGATATTGCGCTTGGATTTAGGCTGTTTCATTTTGAGATGGCATTCAGTTTAGAGGGTTTGGGCCAAAGACCCACTTTGTCAATTGTAAAAATTTACTCTGTTGGGTTGATTATTGGAGGTCAACCCTAGTAATCTTTCTACTGCACAGGTTCAATTTCCTCGTGCACCTCGCGTTGTAAGAATATATATAATCCAATAATAGTATGACAACTATTATCCGTAGTTGTGATAGAATTATTTTCAGCCCAACGCTTCTGCCAGTATTTCCAATTATTACTGAATTGTACTCTTAAAGATTCATTCCCTGTAATCCTGTCCACTCAATCTTTGTTAAGATCCTCTGGTGACAGTCTCCTTCAGCCCAACACACAGTTGGCAGCAATCCCTTAGCCGTGATTCCCTTCATCTCTAGATCCCCGCTCAGATCTCTACTCTTCTCTGAGAGTCTACCAATTATTGCCTTCTGCAATAATATCCTTGAGATGAAATCTTCACGCTAGATGCTGATAGTCTAACTATTACCAAATCAACAATAAAACTAATAATGTTTTTTATTAATGTTTTTATGTCTGTTTAAATGTCTGTTTTTTATTAGAGTGAATCCTAGGGAATTTATAGGTGATTCGGTCGTCAAACCTTGGTTGACACCTCTTTGATGAAATGGCAGATGTTGCCATTGAATCACCATTCCTCATCTTGGCAGCGATGGTCTTCCTCATCCTGACTAGGATTCTGACATTGGACATCATTAAGACCTCAAACGGAAAGAGTTGGAAACGTATTCCTAATGTATTCCTCTTGATCCAAGCAAATCACCCATAATTGGTTAGCGACCTGCCTAGATAATGGGACTTTTTACCCAGTATGGCAGGTCACTTCACCAACTAATCGATTCACTAGTTGCAGGCGGCATCACTCGCCTCACAACTCATTAAACATTCCCAATCAGTCAGTGATGAAACCTGACCGATCCCAATCAGTACACCTGATAGTTAATTACTATCAGATGCCCTTATTTCATCAGCCGCTCCACCCAATGAGATATTAGGTATTCATCCAGATCAATCCCCGATGGATATGACCAGACAAATATCCTAAAATCTTACAAATGTAGTTCCTCCAAAATTCAGGTCAACCGATTTCCAATTCACTTTGCTTTAGGGAAGTTTTTCCCTAGCAATACCAGGTAATCTAGCAGGCTGGGAATATGGGTAAAATACCCAACACATCCCCCCTCTTGCCTAGATTTCCGGCGAGAAAAGGACTGGGCATGGAAACACTGCCTTGGACACCTGGTCAAATACTTCATTGGTTCAAGCGGAGTACACTCATCAATACTCAACGCTGCTCATGATGACCTTCAGCATACGGCATTCCTCCTCTTCCTCCTTGCTACCGCCTACTCAGAGTGCGGTCCTCATGACCTCTTGTCATGCCAGGCTGATCGATTTACTCATAATGATCTTTTTCCTGAGATCCAGTTTCCCCCCTGTCATGGTATATGACTTTGCTGTCATATTCAGGTTTCTTGGTCTGGTGTTCTTGAATTCCTGATTCTCTCCTCATCCTAGACAGGAGACTCTTGCCATCAATGTTCGTTTTGTGGCTTGATTAAGAATACTTATATATGTTCGTCTTTGTTATTTTGCTCATAACCTCTTGGCTGTAAGTCATTCTTCCCTCGGAAAGCTTACAAAGTGCATTCAAAAAGTTCTGGGACTAACGTTTTAAAGACAACTTTAAAAAATAAATAAACTTTCTTTTATCATATTTCATACATACAACCTTTCCCTCTCTATACATATTTATATTGCTAAAACAATTGTTAAAAGGTATGCACATAGTTCCTATTTTGTATAACCATGTTCAAACCAGCTGTCACATTCTTCTGAATTGTCTCTACTTTATCAAAAGGATGAACCTTCAGTGCCACTTTCATATTATAATTATCCACCCTATTCACCAGATTTGGCTCTTTCTGACTTCTTTCTGTTCTCTAATCTGAAGGTGGCATTGAAGGTTCATCCTTTTGATAAAGTAGAGACAATTCAGAAGAATGTGACAGCTGGTTTAAACATGGTTATACAAGATAGGAACTATGTGCATACCTTTCAACAATTATTTTAGCAATATAAATATTTATAGAGAGGGAAAGGTTGTATGTTGAATTATGATAAAAGAAAAATTATTTATTTTGTAAGTTTGTGTCTTTAAAACGTTAGTCCCAGAACTTTTGAATGCACTGTGTATTTCATTAATTTTTTATAAAATTAATTTCCCAAAATTGGATCCTAATGGAGTTTAGGAAGCATAATGTCAACTTCTATATCAGTCTGACATCCCCCCTCTAGTCCTGCTCATATGTCAAACTCAGAATCTCGTTATCAGCAACTTCTAAACAATCTGTCAGATTTGGACCTCCGCCTCTTCCAGCGGATGAGTCAGGATGCTTGGTGAACCCTTTTCTATGGTCCTTCCAGGACTCATACGCCTAGCCTGGTGCAAGCAGCTAGTCCTTCCATTGCATCACTGTAAACAGTATCCAATCCCACTGAAACCAGGTGTGCCATCATTTCAAATAACTCTCAGCTGACTCTTCCCATGCAGTCAATCCCCATGTTGGACTTCAAAACCCTTCTGGATTCAGCTCCTTTCTACTGAGGCTCCGAACATCATCATTGATGTTCTGGAGGTTATGCTGACTGCTTTGGATTGTTTGTTCCTGCCAGGTCAGATTTTCTCCCCGAGTTCCTCTTCCAACTTAGATAATTTTACCAACCCGCGGTGCTGGTTTCTGAGCTTTCAATCAGAAACAGCATTCATTCCGAGCTCCCCTATGCTGAACTTTGAGCGCAAGTCACTGTTGTCATTAGTGCTGAATCCCTCAGATCTGGACAACCTTCTGGATCAGGATGCTGCAACTTATGCTCTCCACTTTGCCAGCCAAGTTCTTCAAAGTTGGTCAACGAAGCTTCCAGACTTGCCTGGCTTTCATCAGTCATTCAGCTTCATCTTCCGTGAAGCCCATGGCTGTCATTTACAGGATGCAATCTGTTCTTTGCATGACTGCCTCTTCTCTGGAGCTTCCAAATGCTATCTTCCATTGATGGCGCTAATTGGGGGTATAATTGACAACCTCCCTCAAGTATTCCTTCTTCGCTGCCAGCTCACATGTCTGGTGTTCTTGATGAGGCCTGTCAGCAGGCACTTAAGACAAATCTTCCAGCGCTGGTGCCTTATTGGGATTACTCGGGGTTATTTGCTGATTGCCTCTTCCTTTACTGCTGTTTTCCACCCCACTCCGGGGTTTCATGATTGGCATCTTCTGACATATCTATTTCCCTTCCCCTAGTCACGTTCTCTCAGGGCTTGGCATCAGCTCAACGAACGTGGTTTTGTGTAGGACTCACCCTTGCAAGTGTCTGATCGCATATTGATTTTGATGGGCTATTCCTCCCTACCATGATCCACCCTTTCTCCCCCAAGAGGTGGCTTAGGCGGAATCATCCCCGCACTGAGGACAATCAATAAAAAATAAAAATTTATAAAAATATATTGGTTTTTTTATCTATTAATTTGAATTTTTTCCAATATCTTTTAGCAATGTTTTATCTTTATTCTTCTTTTTTCCTATGGGACTTGACCTTGTTTCAGTTCAGAGGTCCATCTTTTCCCCCAAACTGGATCCTGGGCACTTAAACCTACCAGTTTTCTATGGCTCAGCGGTCCTTTTTCAGACTTAACCATCTAGATTGGTTCAGAGGTCCTTTTTTAGGACTTGACCAACTTAATGGTTCATTGGTCCTTCAGGAACTCTTTTATTATTTTTTTTCTTTGATCCACCGCTTTAAATACTTAGCGTGGACTCAATTTACTACTCTTCCATTCAAGAGATTCTTGATGGATTAAGCATTAGTCGCTGTCTTGGCAATTACTTCAAACAACCTGACCATAACACATCCAACTTGTTCCTTCATCCAAAATTATGCGTATCACAATAGGCAACTCTTTCTCCTATTCAATTTTCTTCTAATGGTGGTCAGTTCTTATCATCCATCAATTTTGCTCGTATTCTTTTCTTTAAGGTAGTATTGAATGCTTGCAATTGTATATCAATCAGGATACTCGTCAGTCAGTTCAGGTATTGTTTGGTACTCATCCCTGACATAGGTTCTAATACCGAATATAATATTAGTGGTAACGCAGCCTTCCTCCCATAAAGTAATTCAAACAGCATCTTTCCTGTCACCATATAATGACTGATGTTGTAGGCAAACGTCACCAAACTCAGGTACATTCCCCACACAGAAGTTCTCCCTGTGACTAGCTTCCTCAGCGTCACAGCCAGCATCCCATTGACCTGTTCTACCAGTCCGTTCATCTCTGTCTAATATGGTACTGAAATGAATCCCCAGATTCCCATTATTTCATTTAGCCTTGGGATCACATGGGATGTGAAGTTGGTCCTATTATTGCTCAGTATAACTTGTGGACACCCATGCCAGTATACTACTTGATCCAGGATGAATCTCGTAGTACTGGTAGCGTCAACTCAGGTTAATGCTTTCATTTTGACCCATCTCATCAGATGATTGATGGCTACTATGATGTATTTCACTCCTCCTGTACTCATCGCCAATAGTCCCATCACGTCGATAGACACCATGTGCCATGCAAATCCAGGTCAGACCAGTCAGTATCCAGTTGTATTCTTGTGTGGTTTATGCAGTTGGCATTCCACGCAACAAGCCAGATGGTTCGCGACATCATAATTAATCGATTCCCAATAATAATACTGGTGAATATGGTCAGTCATTTTTCTCAGGCCTCCATGCCTGACAACCTTATGAGCAGCTAGAACGATCGCTGCTCTCTCCAACAGTTTTGGGAATAATAGCTGTTTCCCATTTATCATCTTGAATACCTGTCCATTTATGATCTCGGTGTTTTCCATCACTTTTTGAAGCACACCTTGGATTTCTTGAGGCTCATCCTCAATTCTTCCTTCGACCATTCTCTGGAATAGCTCATCCACCTGCGGATATACCAACTGGACCATTGGTAACCGCAATAAGCCATCCACGTTCTGATGAGAAGCCCCCACTTGGTAGACTATCTCATAATCATAAGCCTGAAGCTTGAGTGCCCATCAGGCCAGTCATCCTTCAGGTTCCCACAGATTGTGCAGCCAACGCAACAAAGAGTGGTCCACCACCACCTTAAGTGTGTTCCATGGACATACATCCAAAACTGTTTACAGACATAAATGACTACAAGGCATTTACGCTCAGTTATGGTGTAATTCCTCTCTGCGGCAGAGAGTGTCTGGCTCACATACGCCACCAGATGTTTGTCCCCAAGTTCATCTACTTGGCTCAGTATGGCACCAATTGCCATCAATGAAGCATCAGTTTGAATGATAAACTCCCGATCAAAACTTGGATATTTCAGAATTGGCAAATTTATCAGGTACCAGCGTAAAAATCTAAAGAGCCCTGGGCCTCTTCATTCCATATGAATTTTTTTGGATCCTTTGATAAATGAAATAAAGGCTCAGCTATCCGGGTGAAGTCCCAAATAAATCTTCTATAGTACCCAATCATCCCAAGGATTACTTGGATGTCTTGGACACTCTTTGGCACAGCCATCTGTTCAATAGCTGCTATCTTCTGGGGTTGTGGCTGCAATCCATTTGCGTTGATCACAAATCCCAGGTATTCAAGCTCCTTCTTGAAGAAGTGGCACTTCCATGGCTTGATCTTCAGGTTAGCCATGGATAGTCTCTTAAACACTTCCTCCAAGTGCTGAAGGTTATCAGTAAACGTTCTACTGAACACATTGATATTGTCCAGATATACCAGGATGCACAATAACTTCAGATCGCTTAATATCGCATCCACGGCCCTCTGGAATGTTGAGGGCGCAATACAAAGACCCTGGGGCATCCTAGTTAGCTGATATAACCCCTGTGCGATAATAATCGCACATTTTTCCTGGTCTTCTGCTGAAAAGTCGATTTACCAGTATCCAAAGATTAAGTCCATTGTGGAGAAATACTTTGCTTCTCCTAATTGGTCCAGTGCATCGTCAATCCTTGGTAGGGGATATGAATCCTTTTTCATAATTTTATTCAGCCTCCGATAGAAATTACTACTTGGTTTGATCCATCTTACTTCTTTATGATCAAAATTGGGCTTGCCCAGGGACTTGATGATGGAACTAGAAGCCCATGCTTTACTAGTCTACTGATCTCATCTTCCACTACTGCTTAAGCAGCTTTCAATCTTTGGATTAGTCTCATTCTTATTAGTAAGTTTTCTTCAGTTTCAACTTTTTAAATTATGCCTTGCACGCATCCCAAATCGTGATCATCCTGAGCGAATATTTCCTGATATCTCTCAAATAATTCAAGCACCTCCTCCTTCTGCCCTTCTGGCAGATCTGTGAGCTGCTCTTGATCAACTAATAAGTTGATGCTTTTGGCTGCTCTGGCTGTTAATCCCATTTCCTTGAGAGACCCAAAATCATAAAAACTTCTCAATTCTGCCGTTGGGATAAAATGAATAAATGCAATGATTTGATTTCTCTTAATTTTCATCAACTTTTTGCTTAAATTTGCTAAGAGAACTTGTATTTTTCCATGGCCCAGCATATTTATCCCAGGAGCCACCCAAGGCTCCATTATGGACTTCTTCCAGGGGCTTCTGACTTCTCCATACAACAACTCTGGAATCTCTAGAGTCAACCCTGTGTCAACAATCATCTGCAATCCGGCCAGTATGGTTTTCTCCTTCTTGATCCACAAAGGAATTCCCCAGTTTTCTAGGATTTCAGCTGGCATCTCTCATCATTTCCTATCAACTAATTGGTATTGAATTGGTACAATGCCATCATTGTATATCAAGTTGATGAAGTTATTTCTTCAGTTCAACAGTGCTTCACCATTCTTTTGATATACTAATGGTAATGTCTGACCCAGGATGGTCAACATATTATCCTTGAAGTTACATTTAACTCCATATTTCCACAGAAACTCTATTCTGATCAGGATATCATAGTTTTGGTTTGCCAAAACTATCACTGGCATGGATACCACCAACGACCCAAATCATAGTGGCAGCACACTATGCGCTCCACAGGAAATGGTGTTGTTTGCCCAGCTGTTCCATATTCCTTCTTGTGTTCCAAGTCCGAGAGAGATCTTCATCTTCCTCACTAGCTTAGTCGACACAATGTTGATGGGCACTCTGCTGTTGACTATTGCCTGTACCCTTACTCAATTCACCTGAATATCTATATATGTACACTTGGAGTATTGTAATAGAGTATTTACTGAGTGAATTGTGGCGTTATTAGCCGGAATCTAGGGTATTAATGATCTGCACCAATAATTCAGGAAACGATTCCTTAATCACGCCTAGGGAAATTGACAGGTTGGCCTCATCTAAGCGAACATTGGTTAACTCATCAGTATTTTTGGCAATCCGAATCTTCTCCACCAGTTGTCAAGCGTACGGCTGGGCAACCTCCTGAACTATCTCAGGGTCGATCTTCTTCACCCCAGCTCTGGTCACGGCATTTATGTCCACGTTGACCACTTGATATATTTGATCCTGCTCGTCATCCACAAACAGATCACTAATATCTATTTCTTTATTCATAATTGGGAGGAACAAGTTTCTCCGCCGCTCTAGACTGTTCCTTGTCTAGACAGCAGGACCTTTTCTCAAATCCTTGGCTACTGCTGTATCTTTAGTCTGGACCACATTAACTTGATCCTTTGGCTTTTTGCAGTGTGCAGTGAAATGCCCTTTCCTGCCACACTGGAAGCAGACCTTTTCTTTTTTGTTTAACCGTTTAAAATCCTCAGGCTTATTCCCCAGCACAGTTTGGTTAAAAGTCTCCTTTGCTCCTTCGCCTCCCTTCATGGGATTCGAACTTTGGACCAGATTTGACTTGAAGCTTCTATTTGGAGCATCGAACGTTGCTCCCAAAATCTTCAAATTGTCTACCATTTGTGAGGTAGTTATCTCAGTTGCAAATACAGTAGACATCATTTGATGCAAATTTTGATAGGGCCAAAGGGCCACTTTTAAGGCGATTCTTGCATCAAAGTCATCCAACACCTTTGCTCCAGCCAGGATCTGCGATTCCTGGTAGAATTGATCTGCGAAGCTTGCAAGAGACTCGTCTTTATAGAATTGAATTCCCATAAAGTCTTGCTTGCATTTTGGCATGCGGTTGGACTGCCAAATTCCTTCATTATTGCCGCTTTAGCCTCAGCATAAGACCAGCTGTCCCCCTCCAGGTGGGGTAACACCATATTCTGGAAATATGTGTTTAAGCAGTTTATTTTTGTCAACGCCTTCTGATGATCCCCATACCCATTCATGGTCATGTCAAATAGTCAGAAAAATTCTGGGGCGTTATCTTGATAGAATATAGGCAATTTAGAGGTTGCTCTTAATTCCTGTATTTCATTTTGGGCCGATACTCTCAGTTTGGCTACTCAGTTCACTTGCAGAGTGTCATCAGGCGTCATATCTGAAATAGCATTGAATGCGGTTGGCATATTTCTCAGGGTATTTGTCTTCCCAAGTATCGTTCAAAGACTTCCTTCTTTGCATCATTTGTCACCTCAGACTCACTTGCACTTCTGTGATCTTTCAATTTCTCTATTTCCTTTATTAACTTCTCAATGTCCGCACTGAATTTTCTTAAACAAACGCGATCCACTTCACATTCCATTTTCAGGAATAGGACCTCTTGGATGAAGTCTCCTTCTTTCCTCTTTAACAAGACTACTTTACCAAGTAACTCATTCCTGAAGTTGGATACGTTATCAACTCCTTCCTACACCTTGGTTACTCATTCTTCCAAGGCTGCAAACTCCCAGTGGTCTGCAGAGTTTAAGGCGTTCTGGTTCACTGTGGCAATCTCAGTCCACAACTTGCGCAACTCTTCTTTGTGCAAAATTCTTGATAAATTCTTCTACTCAACTACCCCTGTAGTGAGCACCAACTTGTAAAAATTTACTCCGTTGGGTTGATTATTGGAGGTCAACCCTAGTAATCTTTCTACTGCACAGGTTCAATCTCCTTGTGCACCTCGCGTTGTAAGAATATATATAATCTGATAATAGTATAATGACTATTATCCATAGTTGAGATAGAATTATTTTCAGGCCCAACGCTTTGGCCAGTATTTCTGATTAATACTGAATATCATACTATTAGGGATTTGTTCCCTGTAATCCTGTCCACTCAATCTTCATTAAGATCCTCTGGTGACAGTCTCCTTTGGCCCAACACACAGTCAGCAGCAATCCCTTAGCCATGGTTCCCTTCATCTTAGATACCCGCTCATATCTCTACTCTTCTCTAAGAGTCTACCAATTATTGCCTTCTGCAATAATATCCTTGAGATGGAATCTTCACGCTAGATGCTGATAGTATAACTATTACCAAATTGACAATAAAACTAATAATGTTTTTTATTAATGTTTTTCTGTCTGTTTAAATGTCTGTTTTTTATTAGAGTGAATCCTAGGGATTTTATAGGTGATTCGGCCGTCTAACCCTTGGTTGACACCTCTTTGATGAAATGGCAGATGTGCCATTGAATCACCCTTCCTCATCTTGGCAGCGATGGTCTTCCTCATCCTGACTAGGATTATGACGTTGGACATCCTCAAGACCTCAAATGGAAAGAGTTGGAAACATATTTCTAATGTTTTCCTCTCAATCCAAGTGAATCACCCATAATTGGCTAGCAACCTGCTTAGATAATGGGACTTTTTACCCATTATAGCAGGTCACTTCACCAACCAATCGATTCACTAGTTGCAGGTGGCATCACTTGCCTCGCAACTCATTAAACATTCCCAATCAGTTGGTGATGAAACCTGACCGATCCCAATCAGTACACCTGATAGTTAATTACTATCAGATGCCCTTATTTCGTCAGCCGCTCCACCTGATGAGATATTAGGTATTCATATGGATTGATCCCCGATGGATATGACCAGACAAATATCCTAAAATCCCCCAAATGTAGTTCCTCCAAAATTTGGGTCAACCGATTTCCACTTCACTTTAGGGAATTTTTCCCCTAGTGATACCAGGTAATCTAGCAGACTGGGAATATAGGCAAAAATCCCAACATCAATTACAAATTCGAGTCTATTTCAATTAATCTTTATAAAACTTACAAATTCTGGGATTGCTTTTTAAATTTGCAGATGCTAGCCTTATAAATCTCCTCTAAGTGTTCCAGGTGGTCGTCAAAGAGTGCAATTGAAATATTGATATCATCAAGGTACACTAGTACATATGACAACTTCAAATCCTCTCAGAATTGTGTCCATAACTCTTTGGAAAGTACCCAGGGCATTGCAGAGCCCTTGAGGCATTCTTGTCAGCTGGAATAGGCCCTCTTGGGTTATAATTGCACATTTCTCGCGCTCCTCTTTAAAAAGAATTAATTGCCAATATCCGTTGATAAGGCCCATTGCTAAGAAGAACTTTGCACCCCCTATCCTATCTAAGGAATTGTTGATTCGTGGCAGAAGTTATGAGTCCTTCTTTATGATGTTGTTTAACTTCTGAATATCAACGACTACTCTGTTGCTTCCATCCTTTTCTTCACTTTTAAAATTGGTGCTGCCCATGGACTTTTTAAAGGTACTAAAATAGCAAAATCAATGAGTTCCTTAATCTCTTTGGATACAGCTTCTTCTGATGATTTTGAGCATCTAATCAGGCGTAATCAAATTGATTTATGATCTCCAGTATCAATTTTGTGGGTGACACCCTTAACACATCCCAAGTTGAAATCATCTTGTGCAAATATTTTCCAATATTTAGAGAATAACTTCCTGAGCTTAGTTCTTCTCATAGTTTGTTATGTTGCTTAACTTGGCCATAGGGATGACATTTTTTATGTTGAGTAGGTCCTTATCAGGGAGCCCTAATTTGACAAAATCTCTGAAATCAAGGAATGGGTGACTTTTGAGGTAGGGAACAGATGCAGAAATGCAATTGTTTAGTGTAATTTGATGGAGATGGGCCGATTTTTCAGGTTTGCACATAATATTTGTATTTCTCCATGGCCAAGAATGATAATACCAGGGGCAGTTTGGTTCAAATCGAGATTTAGACCATGGTTGATATACATCACCATAAATTCCTTCTGGGATATTAATTGTTAGTCCCATCAAGATGATTACTCAATCTCCAGTGGTATAGTGGTGCTCTGATTTGATTGAAGTGGAATGTCCTTTAACTCATTAATCAGAGTGGTAGTGTTTTTACCTTTGACTGTGCTTTGACATACTCAATAGGGACTACTCCATCCTTGTAGGCCAGATTTATGAATAGGCTGGTTTCTTTTTCTCAACTGCCCTATCCTGACTATAGTAAAGTGGAATAGCCTGGTCAAGAATGTTGAGAGTATCATTCTTATGATTTTAACAAATCCATATTTCCTTAGGAAATCAGTCCTGCTTAGGATATCATAGTTCATATTTGCAGCACTATAGCAGGTGCTGTTACTACAATAGATCTGAATCTGAGAGGTATGGTAGTGTATGCACCCAGAGATTTAGTTGTATGCTCTCCAGCTGTTCCATATTCCTGACAGTGGGCAACATTGGGCGCAATTTTCATTTTTAACCAACTTTGTGCTGACTATATTAATAGGAGCACCACTATTAATGGTGGCCTGGACTCACACCTTGTTTACTGCTATGTCCACATAAGTACATTCAGAGTAGTTTTCAGAGTATTTATTGTATAAATGCTGTGATTGCTGCTCAATTCCAGGTGTGATTTCAGGCTTGAGCAAATATCTGGGAAGTTTTCTGCTAAGGTCTTCTTGGGAATAGCTACTTGAAAATTGTTAAGCTTAGGTAGGTCAGTTGAACAACTGGGTTGGAGGTCTAAACCCTGATCAATAACCTGTTTTGCGTAAGGTTTTGATACCTCTGCTTGGGATTATATGGTAATTTTTAAGGGTTTAGTTGCTTTTACTGTGGCCCAAGTAGTGACCATCATGATATCATTAGCCACAATATGGTGGAGGTTATCTTCGGCAACATCTTCATCCCTATAGAGCTCGCCAGTATCAGGTGGAATGGTTTGAACATTGGTGGAGTTAAGCATTCCGCCTCTACTCCACCTGCTCTTTTCCCACCTCACTGTCACTGTTGATTTCTAGAGCGACATTAACCCCAAGTTTTTCTGGACTGTCTGTAGCATTGGTTAGCAAAATGCTCCATTTGACCACATTTGTGGCATGTAATTGGCCCTTTTTGCTGCTTTTTCTCGTTTTTTGGTTCATGGTTTGGGAATTTTTCCCCTGGTCAGACACAGTGTTGCTTTTTGGGCCCAAAAATCAGGATTTTTGCTGATCCTTGGTCCGATTAGGGGTATTGAAATTATGGGAACAGTTTTCAAGTAATTGGTACTTTTTTAGATTTTCAAGCTTCCAATGAATGCAGGTATCATGAAAGTGTGCAGTTCACAGAAGGGCATAACTGCGTGTTCAATTGCAATATTAGCATCAAACTTATCTATTTTGTTGCACCCATGATGAGCTTGGGACTCATGGAAAAATCTGTCCGCAAATTCCTTAATAGTCTCATTCTTCTTGAATTCAGTATTAAGAAGCACTCATTTCAGGTTACTAATTTCTCAGTCCCACCAAACTGTTTTGTCTCTGAAAATTTGCATCCATATATAGGACCAGTCGTCACCCAAATAGGGCATAACGAGGTCACAGTTATGGGCATCAATTGAGTAAATCAGTGTTGATCCTTTTGCATGGTCTGATGCTCCCCTCAAAGCCTTTTCAAATAGCTTGAGGAAAAAAGTGAACGTTCCCATCCTTATCAAACTTTGGAACTTTTAGTGGTTTGAAGTCATCTCGCCTTGTTTTGGGCATAGGAGTTGTACTTCTTCTTGAACACCTTGGTGTATCATCGCTTTTAATCAGCCCTCTTTCCCGTGGGGGAGTATCTGGAGTCAGAAGTGATGCCAAAACTCTAGGCATAAGACGGATGTTTAAAATATCAAATTCTGCATTGGTGTCAATTTCTGATAATTCAATTTTATGATATTACTAAAACAACTGGATTACGATGCTTAATTCAGCCCTTGGTTATTTTTACAAACTGTTTAAGGCTGAATAAGCAGAGCTTTTTCCTATTTCTCTTTTGTCAGAGCTGGGTGAGCATTGACAGCTTTGCTTTTGAGGGATTCGGTTTTTTTTTAAAATTATCATACCCCTCTTTGAATAAATCTTAATTGCTTTATTTGTCTTTGGCCATACTGTCTACTTGGGAATTTGCTGTTGATAATTGCATTCTAAGTTCCCAAGTCTCTTGAGTAATCTCAGTATTTCTGGCATGCAATCTCGACACAACTGTCTAAATTTTTGAAAGTTTCTCTTTGATCAAGGCATCATCCTCATCTCTATTCAGGATGGCTAGTTCGCTGCCAGGTCTTTGATGCTTTTTTTACAGTATCTAGCTTAGCCCAAACGTAATTCTCAAAGTCATCGACCTTTGCGTTTAACTCCAGGTGATTTCTTTGGCCTGAAGTGGCATGTATGGTACTGCGTTCTGAATGAGACAGTAGGAAAAAGAATGAGTTTCCAGTTTTTGACAGCGGTTATTCATGTTTTGTACCTATTCATGCGATAGCCCATAGTGAGCAAGAACGTCTGAGCCTATCTTTAAAACTCCTTCATTTAGAAGCTCCTCAAGGGTGTTTAATCTTCCATGAGATTCATTGGCAAGTCCCATATTATCCACAATTGCTTTTTGGACTTCAGCAAAACTGGAACTTAGTTTGTCCAGTAGAGCATTTTGAAAAGTTGTTCCTCCCCTTTCACATGGTATTTCCGTGATTTCCAGATTTTGTCTATAAATGATTTACTGAGTATGCCTAATTGAGTGTTGAACAAAGTTAACCAGGAATTCATTAGTTGCTTGACTGTCTGTGAGACGGTTGGCAAGAGAAGCCATGGTTTCATCACAGTACTTCATGTATATCTTCATTTTGAGCGCCTGATTTTAAGGTAGTAGAACAGGCTGAAGGAGGGATCTATTTGTGAAGTAATAATCCTAAGACCCTGATATAGGGTTTCCAGCATAGCTTTTATGCTTGCAGATGTAAGATCAATCGGTCTAGTTTTATCTGCATGAGCTCCCCCACTGTGATAAGATCCAGGGAGTAGGAGGTACCCACTTCAGAGCTTTGGTAACTGGTACTAAAATAATCTGAGATTTCTTTGCCAATAGCTTCCATCTCGTTGTCACTTTCTCATTTGGCCAAATCTTCCAGTAATTGGTTATGATAATCCATTTCAGAGAGTGTCATCTGTTTTAGTGTGAGCTCCTGTTGTGAAGTTCTGAGGATTGATTACTTGAAAATTATAATCATGCACACTTAATTGGGATGAAGTCCAGCCAAATAATCCTCAATTTTTCTAGTGGCTTATGGTATTCTGACCGTTCAGAAACTCACTAGGCTTATTAAAATAGCCCCAACTCTTCTGAACAAGTTTTGGGCTTGATTTCCCAATGCAATTGGGAACTTCTTCTGAGGCAGGTTTCAATACAAGCTATGAATTAGGCGCTTCCAGCTTGTCAGCACTTCTTCAAAGAAAGGATTCAGATAAAGACCAGAAAAAAGATAAATTAAAATATCTTTAATATAAGATATTTATCTGATAATTAGTCATTAGGCCAGGCGCCGGTATTTATACCTCTAGGGCATCTCCTGGCCACATTCAAGCACAAATTTTCAACAGATTATTTTCCACCTAAGTTTGCCCTTTAACTGATATGACTGAGATCTATTGCTAGGTTTATTGGTGTCAAAATACTCTCAAAATTGGGAGGATTTCACAGACAAAAATTGCAATAAAAACATGCAAAATTGTATTAGGATCTTCTTGATTTGAGTTTCATCATACTGCTGATGAAATACATCTTCTGTGAAATTCCTGAATCAATTGAAGTAGATGACATACCCCTAATTGGGACATTGGCAGGCCTCTCTCTTGATAGTGATAGCTCTCTTTTGGGCAGTCCATGTGCGAATGCTATTGTGCAATTTCACAGATCAACATATGAATTTCGCACTAGGACAGAAAGGTGATTACATTGAAATGTCTTTCAGTCCATGGGACTTTTAGACGTTATCTTTAGGTCGATCCCAAATGACTTATTATGTGAAGTTTTGGATACTGTTTCTGATATTCAGGACCAATTGCCAAGTTTTGATGTATAGATAATTGGCTATTAAGCTTGAGTGGATATGGCCCAAGCTTTTGTTAAACTAATTGATTGAATTGACATTGGGGATAATCAGCCCAAGCCAGGTAATTACAATAGGCTTGAGTTGAGAGTTAGAGTATTGGGAGGATAATCGGCCTGATCTGGTGGTTATCAGAAGGTTTATTTTCAGGTCAACCACCAGAATCTGACAGTTTTTAATGGCCACAAGTAATAAAAATAGAGAAGATTATATGAGCACTCATTTCAAGAATATAAGACAGTCAGGACTAGCAAATGTGAATTTCCATTAACATTATGATGTACTGTGCCTGGTCAATGAACAATCAATAACTTGTAGTTTTGTAATCATAGGGCCCACCACGTTAGATGATCATCAAGGTCAGCCATCTGTTGCAGCTAGAAGATAGAGGCGTGATCTATTATTACTCTGAAGTGCGTCACATAAAGGAAAGTATAGTTATAAATAATATTAAGGATCACAGCCAAATATTTCCATTTAATGACGCTAAGATTTTGTTTTGTTTTAGATAGAATCTTACTAAAGTACGCAATAATATTTCCACTTGCTTGTTGTTGTGTTGCATAAAGATGGCGCCAACGGCAACATTGCTGACATCATTGAAGAGCAATAAAGGCTTTCAACATTCGAGGTTTATAAGTAAAAGAGTTATGGTTAGTGCCAGTATTAAGTAATCAAATGACTCCTGTTGTAAGAAATCCAATTGGAAGGGCAGAATATTATGTATCAGATAGACTAATGGTTCTGCAAGCTCAGCAAAATGGGGATTAGTCAGTGGTAGTACCTCAACATTCACACAAAAAACTAAGTCTCTCAGTTCTCTTGGTAGGAATATCTTATGTATAGCTGTGACTTTATTCAGCAATAAAAGAGTTCCTTATTTTCTTACCTTGTGACCTAAAGAACTCCAACTCTCATTTTAAAAATGCATTTAGAAGATTTCAATTTGAAACTGATCTTACACCTTCAAAGTTCATGCCATAAATGAGTGATTTGTAAGACAAAAGTTGGTATATGACTTGATATTTCTAAAATTCTATGAAGGAGGACATCTAAAATTTATAAAATGCCATCCATGGCTCAGTGTAATATATCAGGCTCGTTGCATAGTCCATGTAGCATTTGGGTAGGCTCAAAACTTCCCTCTTTAGTGATGAGAACACACTTAACTCAGACCTCTGGGGCTAGGTCTATTTGCCAGTACCCGCTGGCTAAGGTCATTGTTGAGAACTACTGCGATTGAGACACATCTTAAGTAATTTGTCTTTCCTTGATTAGGGATAGGCGTCTTTTTTTGGTGATTGATTTTAAATTTACAATAATTCATCACCACATATTGGGTCCATTTCTATTCTTCATTAAGAGTAGGGACAAGATTTAAGAACTCTGTGAAGGCTATAACATGCCGGCTTCTAAAAGTTGTTTCAGCTCAACAGCTACCTGTGCTTCTTCCACCTTGAATTTTTTATATGGCTTTGTCCATATGGGTGGAGCATCTCCTGTGTCTACTCAATGTATTACTCCATTCATTTTCTAAATTTTAGGGTCCAGAAGAAAAAATGTTGGAATAGTTGGCCAAAAAAACCTCTGTGGGCTTGAATTGAGCGTTGATAAGGTTTGAACAAACGTTTTGCTTGATGGTGGCTAAAGTAGGAAGGCTTTATTGCCTAAAATTCTAGGAAAATGATTTATTTATGCTATGTAATTTGTTAACAGGCAACAGCAAAACATAAGCTAAAGGTTCCTTCTTCCTATGATATGAGGAGTTGGGGTCATATTAGCTAGCAAAACCAAGATGGTTCCTGAGTAGGATGGATCTAAAATCCCTGGGAAGGGCTATATCTCCATGTCAGATGTATTAAGTACCCCACAAATTCCAATATGTGTCCAGTAGGACTTTGTAATTGTATTCCAATGTCTATAATACCTTCTCCGGCGCTGGTACTACCACTTGAGGAGGAGAAAATAAAGCCATTAATTCATAAACTTCAGCAGACAATGGAGGCAATACAAAGCACGGTACTACTACATGTTACTCTATCTATAAGGATGGTAAATTATTTTTTAGGTATATTGTTTACTTTAGTTTGTCTTTCATGATGACTAGAGTTAGAAATAAGCTGTACCAAATCCCAAGTATAGACAAATAGGACTCAGAATGATAGCTAACTCCAGAATTCACGCATAAAAAATTAGTTCCTAATAATATTTATAGCTCTAGTTTTTGTGAACCACAACAGGAGGATTTTTAGGAAGCTTTATAAACCAAATGGTTAGGTCTGAATAGGCGCCGAGTGATCTAGTGCAATGTGTCTCTGAAGTTCCATATACATCATTATGTTGAAGGTTAGGTACATTTTTAACTCAATGGACTACTTCAGATGATAAAATTTAGATGAGAGCCAGTGATAACAATTGCTTGGACTTTTTTTTCGACAAACAAGCTTTCACATTGGTAACCTAGCCCCCAAATTGCAGTTGTATAGTAAAGAAAGAAGTTTTAGGGAAATAGAGGGAACAAGAGTTATCTAAATCACTGCCTTTATTTTCAATAGGTTTATCAGTGTAATTACTAGTAAAGGGGGCAGCAGATGCAGTAGCCCAAGAAATAGATGGTTGAAGCATAAGGTGGCTGTCAACATGAGGAGCATCTCCCTTCATGTTGATGGGTCCTTTCCCTCATCATCAACAATATCACTTTAGCATCCTTCAGCTATATGTCAGCACCTTCCACAGTAAGTACATTGTATATTCTAATTAACATCTTTCTTTTAAAGAGCATTGACATTAGGGCTTTAAGTGGGAGAGTAGCTGCGTTTGGAAGCCTTCTGGAGTAAATTAGCGGGGATCTAAACAAAAGACTTATTAAATTACAAGATGTTTGTGAATTTTTTCTTGCCCGTGATGATATGTAACTATAAGTCTTGGTGAAACGCCAAGCAAGATATGACAGCTGAAATAGTATAATCATGGGAGGTGCAGTCACAAGCATCTAAGATCTGGGCCTCATAGTAAAATTTATCAACAAGTCAGCTAATGTTTCTCCATGTTTATGGTGATTACCTATGAAGGCTTGCTTCTGCGAGGATAAGGTCTGATTGCTCCCCAAATCCTTTGTTGGAGTACAAGGGGATTTAGATGCTTGTGGGTGCTTTTTTTTAGTACTAATTGGTCTTTGTGGGTGCTTTTCAGCCCTGTATTTTAACAATTTTATAGCAGGAGAAGTATTACCCTCTACTACTGGAACAAATATTATCAAGGGATTTTATACCATTTTATATTAAATATAAAAACTTTTACAATAATAAAAAGTTGGATTATTAGCTATTTATATTATATTCAACGGGGGGTTAAAAAGCAAATCCTCTTGATATTTCACTGCTTAGTACTTAAACTATTTTGTGGCTCAAAGTGAGATATGTGCAGAATTCAGAATAGGCTAGGCAAAGCCAAATTATGGACTATTGAGTTTTGACCTACTGGAGCTCTTGAAACTCAACTTGCTTCATTATAATGGATGATGGAGGATTGATAGCAGGTAGGATATATCCATGAGGCATGGATCTATTGTATTTTGTCTTATTCAGAGAGGGGGAAAATATTTGCACCTTTAGGGACCCCCTCCACGCCTATGTAATGGGTGGTCTCCGCTTAGGTGGTTGAAATAAACTATAGTGGGGACATGGAGAAACTTTCATGGGGCTTCCCATATTCTGCTGTGGGTTTGGCACATCCCATCTACCAACAATTTAACTATTAGGCCGAGGAGTTTTATTAGGAAGAATTCCCCAGCTTTAGGCTTTTCACCGAAAATTGGCCAGAATCTTTTGGCTGTTATTCCCTAATTGATTTTTGAAACACTCTTTGCACAGTATCAGACTTGTCATTTCTAATATTAACTCCATTCAAGCGTGGTAAGGGAGAATATGGGCGTAGGAACTAGCCATGGACCCAATCGATGGTAACTCCAGAAGTAAGGGATTTGATAGAATACTCCTCCACTCACTTATATATGACTACAAAGGGTCCCTCCCAGATAGACCCAAGCTTCTCACTTCCTGGAGTGATTTGATTATGGTAATACAGCACTAAGTCTGATACTTGGAAGGACAGAAGAGGGGGCCTGAGCTAATTAGAAGATTGGCCTTCTTTAGTGGCAGTCATTGCCAAATTTGTCATAGCTTAATATTGTAATTGTATGATGTGTTGGGAAAAGATTTTCATGGCTAGCTCAGGGTCAGTCCTGTCAGATAAATATCTTTAGCTAATAAAGCCGACCCCCCAGGTTGCCCATACAACATATAGAAAGAGGACGTTTTGAGGATGCGATGGTAAACCATCTAGTACTAAAAAAAGAGGATGCGATGGTAACTAATACAATAGGCCATGAGCGCGCAGGGTAGGTAGAGATCCCAGTTAATAGGGTCTGAATTGGCCATTTTTCGGAGTATAGAGACCAGGGTTCCATTAACTCTTTCAACGAACCCCATATGTGGATGGGTTGTAGGTGTCTGAGAAGAGTTGTTGTGTTCCCATGGAGGTGGCGAGGTGCTTTACCACTTGGAATAAAGTTTTTCCCATTGTCACAAAGGAGAACCTGGGGCAACCATGCTGCGTGAAGATATATCGATGTAAGAAGGTAGCAGTGGCTTTAATAGTCTAAGAGGGGATAGCAACAGCTTCAACCCTTTTAGTGAAATGATCAATTTTAACCAAGATATAACGATAGCCACCAGTAATCTGAGGGAGAGGAACTACCACGTTCAAACTTATGATGTGAAAGGGTTGTTGTGGCGTAGTAGGTTGATACTGATAACAGTTTATGAAGCTGGATTGTTTTTTACAGGTCAAACAGTCATCCTTGACTTCAGTTATGGTCTCCATGATGCCCTCCCAGCTTTACTGCTCTTTAACCCAATTATAGGTTTTTCAAACTACGCCATGACCCATGATAGTTTGAGACTCTAGGATCACAGGTACCCAATCTGAAAGTTTTACATATGGCAACCAATTGATCCTTACTTTATATATAACTTCCAACTCTCCACCTTGGTATTGCGGGAGTGCTGAGCTAGCATCTTTTGTACAGGTTCATCTTCATCAGCCCATGAGTCAGAAGTCATTAGGAGTTCATGTAAGCTCTCATGTTCACTATTGTCTAAATGAAGAACAGGCAGCCGCATCAACCCATCTACATGCATGTGGCAATTTCCAGCTAATGCCCAATTGTCATATCATAATGCTGGAACTTAACGGCCCAATGAGCCAACCGTACAGTGGGATCTTTCATATTCTGTAAACACCTTAAAGAGCCGTGGTCAGTAATCATTTATATGAAGTCCCATATTAAAAGGAGCGGTAGTATTTGACAGCAAGTAAAATGGCAAGGCACTCTTTTTCAGTGACTCTGTAGTAGCGTTCAGTTTTTTGAGAGTATTTTGCTGAAGTAGGGAATGAGATATAGACCACATTCTCATCCAACTGATCCAGGATAGTTCCAACGGCGCAATCAATGGCGTCTGTGAACATGAAGGGCTTGCCATAGTCAGGGTAGTGGAGGATAGGCCTTTGTTGCAGCAACTTCTTCAGGGTCTCAAACGCGGCTTTTTAGTTCAGCACCCTCAATGGAACGGAGTGTTCTTAGCCAAGAAACGTAAGAGGGGCTCACTGAGCTGGGTGAACTTTGAGATATATTGATGTTGATACCCCATCGTGGCTAGAAATTTTGAATATTGCGAAGGGTTTTGGGCGCAGAAATTTTAGATATCACTTCCACCTTGCCTTGAAAGGGGTGTATCTCATTTTGAGAGATATCATGCCTTAGGAAATCCAGCTTCTTCTGGAAGAACTTGCATTTAGAGGGCTTCAGTTTAATGTCAGATGCCCACAAGCAATGGAACACTTCCTATAGGTGCATAAAATGCATGTTGAAAGTCTTGGACAAGACTGTATGTTTCATCAAGATAGATGATCACACAGATCAGATTAAGATCCTGGAGAATGTGATCTATCACCCGCTGAAACGTAGAAGGCGTATTGCAGAACCACTGAGGTAGTGAGTGGGTTGGAAAAAACCCTCACTGCAGATAAAAGCACACTTCTCCTGATCATGTGGAAAAAGGTCCATTTGCCAGTACCTGCTAGCCAAATCCATAGCGGAAAAGTATTTAGATCCTGGAGTTGGGTCAGAGCGTCATCAATGTGGGTGATAGGGTAAATATCCTTCTTTGTAAGGTTGTTCAATTTTCAGTAGTCCATCACTACCCAATGACCCCCACTTTTTCTTCTTTATATAAAGAAAAGGGGACGACCAAGGGCTTTGTGAGGGCACCAGCAACCCAGCGTCCAGCAGCTGTATGAGCTCCGTCCACATCTATAGCTCCTCTACTTTGGATTTGTGGTAACTTTTGGATCAAATAGGGTGAGCCTCCCCAACGTCAATAGTATACTCCAACCCTTCAAGTGCCCATAGTCAGTATCAGATTTGAAGAAAATGTCTCAATAGGCCTTATGCAGGGTGTGGACTTTGTCAAGCTCAGCTGGTGTTAGTTCATAAGAGATATGATAGTAGGCATAGTACATAAGGATTGATCAGCGGGTAAGCCCATATCCACCAAATACCCGTTACAGTGAACTTGCTTAATGTCTTAAATAGGGACCAGAAGTCCTCTTCCGATCTCCTAATAAATTTTTTATAGTTATGTCCTCCTGGTGAGATTTCACAGCAAGATATTAATAAGTCGTTGAAAAGTGGGTCTAGCACGCCTGGCAATATTCTGGGCTCTAGAGGGCTAACACCATCAATGCTGATTAGGTACAATAAGAAGTTGTAGGGGTTTGTAAGGTCATCTTGGTGTCAACTACCCGTTGTTCTCCCACATTGGTTACTACCTCTTTGGATGCATAAAATGGATACCCATTAGTGCATCCACTGAGTGAGGCAACATTTTTGTATTTCATCCCGCTGATGTATAGTCAAGGATAAGGCGGAGGATGGATAATCAACTGTGCAAGGATATTCTTTTTTATTAAGCTTATCATAGGTCAGAATCAGAAACCTCATAGTTAAGCAGGGAGAGATAGCCCAGCTTTAATTTAATAATCCCGTAATACTAGAGCGTGAACTGGGTACCAATGATTAAATCATAGGAATTGTTAGCTAAGGCCACCGCTGGGACTGATAAGATGAGCTCTCAAAATGAATGAGCAAAGAAGAATAGGCTCTAATAGCGTGGGTGCTGGAAGAGCCATCAGTTAAAAACTCTTGTGTGTAGTCAAGGTCAGGGTCCAGCTTAATTTTTTAATGAGTTTTACTGACATAATGATCACTGAGGACCCAGTGTCAAGGATAGCCCTAACCTGCACTCCATTGATGACGACCTCCACTTTGTTTAAGGTTGCACCCAAGTTAGGGGAAAGAGCGAGGACCTCTATAGATGGAAAGTAGAGGAAAGTCTTTTGGTAGTCTCAAAGTATTTCTCTTGGATAGACTGCAGGGTATGAATACACTAGGTGGGTCAAATCAATGTGGCAATGAGCTGGTCAGAGCCACTAGCAGTGTCAATGAATAAAAGCCCCTCAACACTTGATTGAGTAATTTTGATGGGGGAACCTAACCATATCCACTCTCTCAGGGTTCAACCTGTCAGGTACCTCCACTTCACCTGGGGCTCCTAAGACATAGTGACTGACGTCTTCACAACCCCCTTCAGCTTCATCATCAGAGGGGTTATCAATGCACATCAAAATTTCCATTAATTGTTAAGCAAGTTCAGGTCTTCCTTTGTTGTAGAAGAGGTCCTGGGCGCTCATTTACCCTGTTAACTTTTGGAAGAGACTCTGTAATTGTTACGCCTCTACATTTAGCGTTTGACGTAGGGGGTTTGGGGTGCCCCATGGCTACAGGTTTTGGGCTAGAGATACCATAGGATAGGTTGAGGGATATATAGACAGCGGCTTGGAGGTACGCGATAACTGATCCACCTTGTAAGATTGCTCTGAAAAAAGAGGAGAGCAAGTTCTAGTGATAACTGCTTTCGATGGAAGAGCTTTTTGGACTAATGCAGGAGGGGAGCGAAGCCCCATCACTGCCAGTATCCTCTGGCTATCCTCACGTGATGGAGGAGCAACTTGGTATGGCAGCTCCATGGGAGAAGGGTTCCGGAGGGATACATCCATAGAAAAGGCTAGAGGAGTTTGTAAGGTTCTCTCCTCAGAGCTCCTTGCATAGGGTCAGGTTCATACAAGTCAGCCACCGCTAGCAAAGCCTCCTTGATATCTTGTATATTTTGGAAAGTGCGCTTGACTTAAGAGATATGCATCGCCAAAAAGGGATAAGTTGTTAAACCAATTAAAATAGCATCAATGGCGTCATCTATAGGTAGCATTTTTGCCAGCAACATAGGCTAAGCTTTACTATCGACCTTCCTATAAAAGAGGTTATCAGCTCAATCTTTCATATAAAGGCACATGAAGGCCTGTTTTTGCCTTTATAAACTCTGTGTGGAGACAAATTTTTCAATAAGGGCCTGCTTAACCTCCTCCAAGATGCTAAGGGTGTCCATGTTGAAAACCATTATTTCCTGAGCCACATGACTCAAGGAGGAAAGAATGTACCTTAGTTTCTGCTGGTCAGTTGCTCCTTCCATAGCTAAATCATAAACAACTAATAAAGAGGTATAATACTTTTACCAGGTGTAAACTTATCTTGGAGAGAGGGTTTATGGATGGTAGGGGAGGCCCCATAAGGGCCTTGAGAAGAATGCTGCTTTAACCTTTTAAGGAAAGACAAAGTATAAGATAGCTGTTGTCCTAAAGCGGCTAACCTAGGTCTGTAAGTTTTGGTTAACACTTCCTATGGGGAAAGTTTTCTTCTGAAGTTACTTTAAGTGTATTATCCAAAAAGCGATAAATTAAAGTAAAAACAGGTTATAAATCGACCTAAATTTTATTATTGAAAAGATGGAATATTTATAGGTTTTGATATGGTTCATGATGTATCAGAGCTAATTAATCGCTGTGTGATCAAATCTTCAATCAATTGATCAGGATGAGGCTGATTGTTCTTATTAACCTTGATAGATTTAGAGAAATTATGCTCTCCTTCCAATGATGCCAGGGGAATTGATGGAGTATAATTTCCAGAGACAAATAAATTTGGTGAAATCCTGACACTTCCCCCCTCAAGATTCGATTGCAGAGGAGGGTGAATTTCTTAAAAACCTAGGGTGGATACGATTTATCACTATGCCAGTATCAACATGAACAAATGAGTACTTAGTCCTTTTCAAAATATAACTTGATAAGGACCAGACCAGTTGTATCCTAACTTCTAAGTTCGCCCACCATGCTGAGAGTGGTAATACATAACGTAATCTCCAATTTGATATTTAGGTAAGGCGGGTTTATGTTGATTGGTTCTTTGAGTCTCTCTTTGAGTGGTTACTTCAATCATTTTCATGGCTTGAGCTTGAAGATGAATAATATCAACCTCCAGATTTCTCAAAATTAAATCAGAGTTTTCTGGTATGCTTTCTTCAAGTATTGCTTGAACACTAGAAGGGACTGAGGGGTCTCGCCTATATAGGCACTTGAAAGGCGACATCTTGATAATTCAATGATAGCTTATCCAATATGCAAATAAGGTACTAGGCAAATAAAAATTTCACTAAGATAGATCAGTGGAAGCCATCTTTTCTAGAATAAGACTAGAGTTCCATTGACTTGTTTGATGGCCCCATTCATTAAAGGATTGTATTTAATGACAAATCGTTGGGTAGTGTTGAATTATTTTAGATAATTCCTGTAAAAGTTGCGAGGTAAAAGTAGTCCCATTATCTGACATCAGGACCTTGGGACACCCATGTTGATAGATGATGTGTTGGTATAGGAATAGCGCCATAGTTTTAGCCGAGGGGGTGGCAATGGAAATGGCCTCAACTCATTTAGTTGAATGGTCAACAGCCATAATAATATATACTTATGGCCATGTAATCCCTGAGGAAAAGGGACTACCACATCAATGCTTACCACTTCAAACGCTTTAGTCAGGGGAATAACATAATGTTGATGAGCCAGGTTGGTAATTCCATGCCTTTTACAGATAAGACAAGAGTCAAGGGTCTCTTGGATGAATTTAGTCATGTTATTCCAATAATATTGGGTTTTCAACCATTCTTGAGTTTTCTTCAACCTTCTATGGGCTACTTGCTCTTGTCCTTCCATGACAGCATGAAATCTTTAGTTGGGGTAAAAATGTTAACCACTTGGATTTGACCTTCTTATATATAAAGCTCCTTCCTGAATCATAGTATCTTTAGTAATAGACTATAAAAAGGCTCGATCTTCTTCAGACTCTTGATCCCACAACTCAGGCTTCCTGATGAGATTATATAGGAGTTCTTTCTTCTCCACTTTCAAAGTCAGAATAGGCAGTCGGGACAGACCATCAGCATTCTGATGTTGAGCACCAAAACAATGAACAATGGAAAATAGTAATTTTGCAATCTCAAAGCCCAACGATCCAATCTCCCATCAGGATCCTTCATATTCTGCAACCTTCTTAAGGAAGAATGGTCAGTATTAACAGTAAAATGGTTACCATATAAGAAGGGACGGAAGTGCTTGATTGCTAGAATTATGGCCAATCACTCCCACTCAGTTACACTGTAATTTCGTTCAGCTTTGGACACTTTTTCTATAAAATGCGACTGGATATTTCTTTTGCTCTTCATCACATTGGGATAAGTTAGTCCCAATAGTGACATTGCTTGCATTGGTATGTAATAGGAAAGGCTTATCAAATTGAAGATGAATTAAAACAGGCTCTTGGTCAAGGCAGCTCACAGAGAATTGAATGACTGCTCCTGAGCTGAACCTCACTCAAAGGGCTTCCTTTTTGTAACAAATGGAATAATGGTTCAGCCATATCAGCAAATTTGGGCATAATTGCCAATAACACTCAACCATACCAAGAAAGACTTGAATATCCCGCAGAGAGGTAGGAGGAGGCATTCAATGAATAGCTTGAATCTTATCTGAGAGGGGTCAAATCCCTTTAGCTGATAATTGTTGTCCTAAAAACTAAAATTTCATTTTGGAAGAATGAACATTTATAGGGTTAAGCTTTAAGGAATAACTTTGAACTCGCTAGAAACTTCTTTTAGATGGCCCAAATATTTGGTAAAGGTTTTAAAAAACACGGTGATATCATCAAAATACCAGTACACATGTGAGCTTTAAGTCCCATTATATACCATCCGTAGCCTTTTGAAAAGTGACTGGGGCGTTGCTCAATCCTTGAGGCATCTGAGTTAGTTTAAATAAACCTTCACTGGATATCAAGGCTCACTTAGCTCAGTCTGCTGGGGATAACTTAATTTGCCAGTATCCACTAGCTAAGTCCATAGCTGAGAAATAAGTTGATCCAGCCAACAACCTAAGGGAATCATCAATCCTAGGTAAAGGATAACTATTTTGTTGAGTAATAGCATTCCATCTACAATAATCCATAAACACTTGGTGAGAACCATCTTTCTTCTTAATCAACAGCAACAGAGAAGCCCAAGGACTATTGGAAGGTTTCAATAGTCCAGCCTCCAATAGTTGATGCAATTCTTTGGTAACCTGAGATTCTTCCACTTTAGACTTATGATAGAACTTTGCCCAAATAGGAAGGTGATCGCCAGTTTCAACGGAGTGCATTACTCCTTTCATCTTACCAAAGTCGTAAGTATGCTTGGCAAAAATGTCAGAGTATTCTTCTAACAACTGAAGCACTTGTTTCTCCTGTTCGCTAGTGAGGTGTTTTCTGATAGCAGGCCCCACAGTCAGAATTTCCCAATCACTTTTCAACCCAAAATCTTTTAGGCTTCTAAAAGGTTAACACCATAAATCCAGGATAAGGTTAATAACTTGACATAAGCAATTATGTGCTTTTGATCTACCATTTTTGTCTCATTTATAAGATTTTCTAATAAAGCATATAACAATCCTGAATAAGCATAATACAATACTCCAGGACAAGGCAAAATTTTCCTTAACAGAAGGGTTGAAAATGCCTCAGACTTACAATAATTGTTCTTTAGAAATCAAAAAATGTAAAGAAGTCTATTAAAAATTACCTGCAATTTTGGCGGAATAATGAATTCTTGGGGAGAAAACAGGCATACCCTCTTTAATATCCACCAATGTAGGAGGTAATTTTACATGAGGGTTGCCAATATGATATTGAATATAATAAGACCTTTTAGACTCCTCCAACAGGCATAATTAACGTCGTGTATGAGCATGTTCAGACAAAAGTAAGGGAACTCTATACCCCAAGATAGATAGCGATGAGTTGGGGTAATCAATAATTCCATCAAATTCCCAAAGAAAATTGAGTCTCCAAAAGTAAGTTGTAACTCAAGTTATTGAGGATGATGGCAGAAATTGTAAAAGTTAACTTCCCAATTTTCAGTGGAAAGGATGAAAAAGCTCCAATTGACTGAGTACTATGAGGTCCCGCGGTGCCATACTCTTCATAATGAAAATATCTGGCATTAATTTGATCCACTTGATAAATTTTGACAAAACAAGATTCACCAGAGATCCCATATCAATGATAGCTTTGGCATTGACTTGATTCACTCAGAAGTCAATATTAGTGATGGTGCTTCCAAACTGAGAGGATAAAGCCAACAATGATGGCAAGGAATAAGAAAAATGTTCATCTTAATTATACTTGACAGGGCTTTGATGTTCTTGTTGCACACTCATATCATTATCAAGAAGGAGAATCTTATTGGTTTTATCCCTTTTCTTCTCATCCGCTTTTTTTGAAACAACAGTCCTCAGTATGAATATATTGGTGACAGTAGTTACACTGAATTGCTCTAGCATTCTCAGGCATAGTGTAAACTTTAGGGCGACTAGGTCTTGGAAGATCATAAATTTGGGGTTTTTCTGAGAATCGAGGAGGCAATTCCAACGAAATCTCCTTGATGTCTAATATACTTCTGAAATTCTTCCTTATGCCAAGAAGGTAAACTTGCAACTGAGTCCTGGAAGTAAAAGCAGACATGACTGCAGTAATTGCATCAACCTAATTTAACTGACCACAAGCTACCAACGCTTGAGCTTCCTGATAAAACAAATGAGCAAAATCTTTGATTGATTCATTCCAGTGGGGCTGTATACCCATAAAAGCCTGTTTTTGAGAGGATAAGGTTTGCTCACTCCCAAATTCTTTAATTAGCGCCCCTTTGACCTGAGGCCAAGTAGAGCAAGTCATTAAGTGGGGTACCATAATATCCTGAGCCAATAGATTGAGACAATTAGGCAAGTAATTAAATTTTTAGTGATCTGTGACCTCATCTAGAGCCATCTCATATAGCTATAGGAAGGAGAAAATGCTACTTTCCCCAGGAGAGTACTTGTCTTTAAATACTGGCTTAAAACTCATTGGAGAATTGGAAGTCAAAACATGCATTCCAGGTTTTTCAGATTGAGTAGAAACATAAGGGTTGGAATCAGAAATTTGCGAAGAAAATGGAGGATAGGGGCTGACAGTCTCAGTACAAATTTCACTAATCCGTCAATTCAATTCAGCATGCCCCAATTTTTTATCCAAATGACAAGATAGTTCATAGATTTTCTCCTGATTATTATTATATTTAAGTTCCAATGTTTCAATTTTGCTTGGAGCATCTCACCTTTTGATAATAGGTTTGTGACAGGATGTCTGTGTCCTTCGCCCATTTACCCTTATTACTTAGTTCTTCCAATAGAGACTGAAGTGACAGGAGAGGACTGATCGTTACCTCATCAGGTGTTAAGTTACATTCCATGTCCACTTTGTAAAATTGGTTACATAAGCGGTCCATCATGCTCAATAGAGAGTCAATTTGTTGAAGGGATCAAATGCCCATCCGCACCTGGGGGCCCTCAAGGTCCATCTGCACCTGGCAGTCCGCAGGGCCCTTCAACGCCTGGGGGTCCTCAGGGCCCATCAACACCAGGAGGTTTTTTGGACCTACGCCCCCAGGTGGACCCGTGGCTCCAGAGGTTTTCTCTACTTCAATGTCTCAAAATTGTATTCTGGAGTAAAATTGCTCCAATTGAGAAGGACGATTTCTGATTTCTTCTTCCATTGATTGACTCTGCTCCAAAAGTTGAGAAATTCCATCTTTCTATTCTTGCTGAATTTCCTAGACTCTCTTTGGAAACTGTAAATCAACAAAATTGGACATCCTTTGGTCAGCCTGAATAATCTGTTGATGTACTTCATTGAGAAGGGTCTAATTATTATTGATGGCATCTTTATTATCTCTGCTAAACTCAGAGGCAGATTTGAAAAACTCAGTATCATAATTATTCAAGGATTATAGTCCTTCCAGTAGATTGAGCATCCCTTGATGATGCAAACCCACTATCAGTAATAGATGTTATAATGTAGGGTCTACAAGCTGATGCAAGTATTTCTCAGTGCCAATTCCTGGAATTTTGGAGGTTTGTAACACTTTTTGCAAGATAGTGGGTACAGCATTAGAACAAGATCAAGTGGAACTGATTCTAGGAATTAAGGCTCCCTCCAGCAATTGATTATATTATTTCATAAAACCTCAGGAGGGATTTTAAAGTTTGCTGTAAAGCTTATATTAAGATTAAAAAGCTCCAAGTTGGCACAGAATTCCAACTTAGATGGTACTCTTGAGATTTTGTTTCTAGTTGAACGGATCCAACGTAAAATATTGCCTTGCTCATGGTCTTGTGCTTCTTCAGGCAAAAATTGAGAATCCATAGTAGTGATAGACGTTTTCACTGGTGAATAACTCAAAGTACCCCTGTAGTGAGCATCACTCTGTAAATTTTGGATTACACTTCCTATGGGGAAGGTTTTCTCAATTTTACTTAAGTGGATTCCCCAAAAAGCAATAAATTAAAGTAAAAACAGGCTATAAATCGACCTAATTTTTATTATTGAGAGGATGGGATATTTATAGGTTTTGATATGGTTCATGATCTATCAGAGCTAATTAATTGCTGCGCAATTGAATCTTCAATCAATTGATCATGATGAGGCTGATTGTTCTTATTAACAATGATAGATTTAGATAAATTATGCTCTCCTTCCAATAATGCCAGGGGAACAGATGGAGTAGAACATCCGGAGACAAGAGAATTCAGCGAAATCCTGACACTAGATTCAGATACAGCAGGGAAATGGAAAATGGTTCAGGTGATTAGTTGCCTTTTTTATAGATGATTTGTGGTGTACAGGGCCCCTGTAATGAGCACCACTTGTTATAATCCAGGGGATTTAGATGTTCATGGGTGATTTTCAACCTTAGATCTCAACAATTTTATAGCAGGAGCAGTATTACTATCTACTACTGGAATAAATATTTTCAGGGGATTTTATACCACTTTGTAATAAAATATGAAAACTTTTATAACTAAAAATGTTGGATTTTTAGTGATTTTTATTATATTCAACAGGGGGTAAAAAGTGAACCATCTCAATATCACGCCATTTAGTATTTAAACTATTTTGAGATTAGATGTGAGATAAGTGCGAAATTATGATTAGCTAGGAATAGCCAAACTATTAAATATTGAGTTTTGCCTATTGAAGCTCTCAAGATTCACCTCAATTCCTTGGAACAGCTGATGGAGTGTTAATAGCGGGTAGGAAAAATCTGTGAGGCATGGATTTAATGTATATGATTCAATCAGAATGGGGGGATATTTTCACCTTGAATTCTTTCCACACCATTAAAGGGGGTCGTCTCTACTTAGGCGGTTGAACTAAACTATAGAGGGGATGGGGAGGAACCTTGGTGGGACTTCCCATATTTCGCCATGGGTTTGGCACAACCCAGCTACCAACAATCAAGCTATTTGGCTGGGAAGTTTGCTTCAAAAGATATTCTAATTTGAGGGGTTCCCATTGAGAATTATTCAGGGTCTTTTGGCTGATATTTTCCTCATTGGCCTCTGAAACACTCTTTTCACAGTATCAGAGTTGTAATTGTCTGACACCCTTTTATGAAGGCAGTCTTATCTTAGCTCCAAGTTTGGTATATTTCAGGGGAGGCTTCTTGATTCCTAGAGCAATATAACTCAAACAAATGGAAAGGTGTTTACCTTTCTATCAATTGATGGCCTCTTCCATGGGCACTTTCATAGACATATAGAAAGGAAGTTATACTTTCTTAACCAGGGACGTACTTTTCCTTAGATGAGGGCTTAAATTTAGTATAAACAGGTGTGAATAAAACGTTAGTCCTAGTCAGTGTGAGAGGTGCCAAATTAGAGGACTTGGCAATAATGATTTTTGGTAGGTTAATTTTATCAAAATGAGCCCTCAATTCTTCACATCATTCTGTATCTCTGTGTATTGACTCATTACTATGGTAGAGATGGCCTTTTGCGCAATTTGCTCCTTGAGCTCTTATCTTTACAGCTTCAGTGATTCAATGATTGTCTTAGTGAAGATTTGTTCCACCTTGATATTCTTGACTTAGATGATAAGTTGGATAAGCTGTTCATTAATGCAGTTTTAATGAACATCGTACAGTCAGGAGAAAATAATGTCATTCATGAGCTTGCCAGCTATGGTTTTAAGGGTATAGTTAGGGTCAAGAGTCAGCTTATAATATTCATGCCACAGCTGTGCTCTATGGCCTTAACCTGCGATTATAGTTAAACAACCTGATCTTAGTATCACTCTATTCAAATTAAGAAGTGGCATCTTCTTGTTCAGTTACACTTGGTCCAGGAGGACCAAGATGGCTGGGGACCTGGAGCCAGGAGGCCCAAATTCCCCTCAAATCTCATGAGGTCTTTTCAATCCAAGTGGCCCTGGTGGCCCAGGAAACCCGATATCTCCTGGGGGCCCAGGTGCCCAGTTGATCCTAGGCCATATAAGCCCACAATCCCCTTGAGGCCCATGAGAGCCAGCGGGTTCTTATGGGTTGTGGGACCTTGGTAGCCTGGGGGCCCTTTAGGACCAGCAGGTCCTTGAACTCTTGGCAGCCTTGTTGTAAAGATTCCTAAAATTGCATAAAACATCGTCCCCATAGTTCTCCAAGTCCAGAATATGATACAGGAGCAAAGCGATAGTCTGTCTGGGCTAAAGGTAAGATCCAGTTACAGCTTCGTCCCTTTTGGCATAAGTTAATTTGCAAGTATGAAAATGCTCCTTCATCCAGTAAAGTCATTTAGCAGCGGACTTCATTGATCAAGAGCTTTTTTTGAGAATACCATTTTTCTTTCTTTCAAAAATTAAGAATTGGATTAATAGAATCCATAGTTAGACAAATATGGGACTTGATCAAGGCCAATTGTCACAGTACTTCTTGATGGTGTAACCCTAAAATTTGCATAATGTGATAGATAGTTGAGTGCACAAAGTTTCAAAGATATTGATGAGATCTAGATCCCACTTTGGTGGCAGGTCAACTAGGAGCTAATAAATAAGTCCCTCATTGCAGAGAGAACAGCTATGCTCTGAGTCAACTAGAACGGCACTCAGTCAGAATAGCATTTAACAATTGTTGTATGATTAGGCTGAGTAAGTAACAGGCTTCAAAGCTTTTTGGAGTTGGATGTGGTTATTTTTGTGTAAGTACAGCAAGGGGCCATAACTATCAGGATGGTCAGGTCTTGCTAAAACCCTTTGTAAAGTTTATAAATAGGAAACTAAAAAAAAATAAGCGCTAAAAACAATAAAAATTTATTTGAAGCTTTGATTATACGTTATTGTGGTTTATTTTAGCCCTGAATGCTCCCTTTTGATATAACAACCAGGGTCTACTTGAGCTTCAGGAAGAGATGTAGGATGGGGCGATTTTTTTTTCCATTTTACTCTTCTGGAACCTTCATTGTGGTCTCTTTGTCACCTTGTTTTAGGTGGTTCCAGATCTTTCCAAATTTTATCTGTTATTTTAGAGGATGGCGCCTCTGGCAGTTTATTAATGGTGATTGTTGAATCAGTGGGGATAAGGTTTTTAACCTTATCCAAAAAAATTTCATCCATAGTCTGAGTTCTGACAAATGGATTGAGAAAAACTACCAGATCTGGAACTTAATAAACTTTTCATATATTGCAACTGGAGTTACAACAGGGTGTGATATGCATTAGCAAAAGGTTGAGCTTAGTGGGATATTGGTAGATGAGGACAAAATACTATTGGAAATAACTTGAAAAACTAGATAAGGATATATTATAGTTAAAGAAATTTTATTCTATAACTTCACTGAAGTAACATTAGTACTTCTAGTTTCTGAAGATCTGCCATAATACAAGAGTCTAGTTCTAACAGAAATTTGATATTCTTTAGGTCCACATTAGCAAAATTTATGTTCTAACAGGAACTGTAGAATCTTTAATGGTCTGTAGCCTCTGACTCCCACTTGTGATTTTTCATCCATTATTCCATTGTGCATCTTTCTACTATATGTATTTCATATCTGGTGGTGCTTGGGTTGACAGTCTTCTCTGAAGTGTCCAAATCTACTAGTATCCTCCAATGAAGTCTTGGTTAGTACTCCATGTGTGCAAAAAAAATCAGGGGTTCAGTAAAAGATAATTTAGATGCTTCTTTAGAACAAAAGCATAAGGGTGGTTAGCCTGGCTGGTAAAACTGTTTCCACCCTAGTGCAGGCTTTGAGTTCAAACTTGTACTGGCTAGAAAAATTTTTGGTATGGTATATTTGTCCCAAGGTCAACCCACCTTTATTACTTTAGAACTGGGTTTAGTTGCGCACACCTGTAACCACAAGCTAAGGTGGGGTAAAAATGCTTTAACAGGTTAAAAACCTGTTCTAGCTATGATGAACATTATTTCCTTCATCCCCTCCTATCATTAATTAGTTAATTAATTAATTAATTAATTAATTAATGATATGGAGTTAAAAAGGAAGATTTGGGTGGTTGTCATGCAGGGTGGTTCCTGCTACTGCTGAATCTTTTTTAAAGAAAAATAGAACAAAAGCATAACTTAAGGGATGGAAGATGTGGGTATTGATAGTATATCTTAAAAAAAAGATAGTTTAATAAATATGATGGCAGATTGTCATAACTTAAATTACCAGATGGCGGGGTGGCAGGGTGGTGAGATCTATGGGAAGGTATAATAAAAAGTTGATATAACATTTTGGTCAACACCAAATCACAACTTTATGTACTAACCTGGTAGAAACCTTTATATAAACTTAAGTAATTACAAAAAAAACTAAGAATGAAAATGAGTTAAAAAAACATACACTTAAATTTAATTTCAACAAGATAAATAGCTATAAAAAGCATTATGAAAAAAACCTTTTTAATTAGAAACTATAAAGAAAGAAATTCATATCATATTAAACTTAGTGACAAATACATCTAACAATCCGTCTGATAGAAAAATTGGCTCTAAAATTAGTTAGATGATTCTTTTTATGACATTCTAAAGCCATAATCTAAACGCTCTGATAGGTTACAACATAATAACATTATTTGGAATGCAACCACTATTATAGGACATAGTTATTATATCCATTTCAAAATTAATTCATAGAATTTAGCAATAAATTTTATTTTAAATATCTTTTATATCAAATCTAAATATGCAATTATAAAATACTCCTTCTAATTTTATAATTGGTGAAATAATTTACAAGAACTTCTATTGAATAAGGTTTATCTTAATTTTTATTTGTATCTATTAATTATCTCAAGGGGAGAACTAAAATTGTAGCAGATGGATAACTATTAGAGGCTGAATTATGTTTCCGTTATGTACAAGGGATCAGATATTTAAAAAGTCCTGTATAGAACGGTAAAATATCTGCAAGATTACATCTAGTACCCATTGGGATATTATTCTGAAGAAAAGTCTTGTAGACCTGGCTCCTACGTGGGTACGGGCACTGGAAAAATAGATGAAAGCCAGGCTGATATAAATGGTGCTCACTAATGGGTATACATCACCACCTATCCAAATGAAAAGGTTATAGATACTAGTAAAAATACAATTAAGATCCTTTAGACAATGAAACTGTGGTATCAAGCTTACAATTTTAAAAAAACCAAAAAGCAAGTTTGAGAAATTTGAAAAAAACAGTGAATTAATTATAATATGTGCTACTGAAATCAGTCTATTATAAAAGCTGCAAGAATGATATCTTTGTTAGTTGATTATGTAATTAGTATTAGTAAGTGAAAATGAACAAATAAAGAGAGATTATAATTTGAATAATATTAAAAAGTATCAACTATAATTGTCTAAAATTTGGATTCTTTACAAAAATATGAATTAGCAAAAGTACAGAGAAGGTTAATTCATTAATCCTTGTATCTTAGTATATCAATATTCTCAAAATAAGATGCCCTACTTATAATATATAAATTAGACTTGAAGAACTAAAAGCCTAAGCGGATACAATTTCTGATAATACTTTAGAAAAGTTTCCACCAAGGATAAAACTATTATAAAATTCTTATAAGTATAAGAATGGATGGTTTGCATAATAAGAATAAAGCAATACACGTTTAAATTTGTATTAGATGGGTTGCAAAAAGTGCAGGAATCACTCTCTTTTATCACACATATGTGCTAAAGAAAAAGAGATTCCAGTAATTGATATTAGAGTTCACAAAATTTTAAGAAAATGAAGCAAGAATATCTTATAAATGCAGTGATGGAACCCTAAAATTGGTGTGAGTATGAATACCAATATTATTTCAAAGTTTACCAATTAATGTGTGGGGGATTGAATGGGAAATTCTAATGCCGTCCTCTTGAGTTCTGCCAAACAATTTACACATCTGCATATTTACATGAATAAGGTTTCAAAGCCTGCATACTTTCACAAAAAATATGAGTAAGCCCTTTTGAGCTACTGAAGTTAAATTACATGAAAAAAACAAATATGACCATCACAGCCATTGACTATACCTAGAATTATTTATGCAACAAAAGAATGGATTTATGGTACCATAAAAAAGCCATGTAATTCTAGAGATCTAAGAACATAGTAAATACTCAATTTTTTACAACAATTGACAAGTGGATTGACAACCTTCTAAATATATTTTAAATTTAAGGGTTCTACCCTAATAAGATAAAAACTATGTTAAACTCCAAGAAAGAGAAAACCTAATATGTGAACTAAATATACTGATAGAATAAAGTAGCAAATAATTATGAGAAACCGCTATAGAGCAGTAGTGTACTATTGGTTAGGTGCATTAAGTATTGGTCTCCCTTATTTATATCTTACAGTATGTCTAAATATAGTATAATGCTAGTCTTAGATGAGATAAGTTGCCAGATCATAAGAATTTTTCAGTCAATTTTATGCAGAAAAAAATAGTCAATCAAGCTCCATTCTAGTAAATCCCAAGAAAAAAAAATTTCAGATAAAAACTGGAAAAGTAATAAATTAAAAAAAGTAGAATCTGATTGATAAATACTTTATTCTAAGTTTAAAAGTTATTGTTGGAGGGGTTTAATCAATATGAAAGTTACTGTGAGAACCTTAAAGACCTAGACGCTAAAAACAATAAAAACCCTTTATTATTCTTACAAGAAACCCCTGATGAGCGGAAAAGTCCTCCAACATGATCTTGTTATTTTGCTTATTGCAGAACTGTAGGACACAACTCTACTGATACTTTAAACAAAAAGAGCATTCTAATTACGTTTAAAAAAATTAGTGGTTTATACCATAGTACTTAGTAGCAAACATAAAGATCTTTTTATAGGGACATGATTTTCTTCTAGATGAAAAAGCTATAGACACGTTTATAGTTCTATTAACCTCCAGAGTATCAGATACCTATTTTATTAGAAAAGAAATTTCATCAAGATAACCAACTCAAAGGTAACAATTCAAAATGACCATCAGTATTAAGATAAACCACAGGAGGAGAGAATAGCTACTGAGACATTATTGCCAATCCTTTTGTTTCATCTTAGGGATAAATGTGCAGATAAAGATTCCCTTTCAGCCTCAAATCCTTGTCCAATGGAAGAATGAATAGGGCCTATGAAAATTGGAGCAAGTGATACCAAGTATGAGAAATTCACATGAATTTTATAAACAGAATATGTAATGAGTGAAGATTGCATGTTTAAATCAATATAAAGTCTTTATACTAATCAATAAGTAACCATAAAAGTGCTAAAAAGGGAAATGAGCTAAATAAGACTAAAATATACCAAAAACGAGCAAAAGCAGAAATTTTTAATTTGTAAAGACTGTTTTGAAAAAGATTCCTTCAAAACAAAAAAAAATTATTTTTAAGAAATTATAAATTAAAACCCATTGACAGTAAAAGCATTTACTTTTTACATTAAATAAGATGTTTATTTAGTTAATCTGTATAACAAAATGATTCTCTCTGTGGTACAAAGAGTAGGATAAGATACTCACTGACAGCAATTTTCAAAAAAAGTATTTAGACATATAAATACAACTTAATTGATAGTACATATCTATTATGCTTTAACTCCAGACTTCCTCATAAATTTTACATATAAAAATCAAGCATATCCCTTTTCTATATCAAAACTTAATTTTGATCATAAAAACACTAACTTTTTAATATTATAATGAATATTATTTCATATAGTTTACTTTTATACATATTTAATTTTACTACAAATTTGGGCACATGAAAGCGCTCATTTAAAGAGTTAAGACAGTAACTTAAAGTTACCAGTAGATCTTGATATATTTCTCCATCTTTCCAAAAAGGATGTGCGTTTGCAAAGTCTTGTTTAGAATATTAAACTTAGTAACACTTTGCGTCTATTTATTATGACAACCTTATTAAGAAAGTCATATCTTATGAACCTGGCCCAAAAATGCTCTAGCACTAGGAAAGCAAGAGACCAGACCATACATATAAAATATATAATATAAATGATCATGAAATTTAGCTTACAGTTCTGTTTCATAGTCCACCACAAACGTCAATAATAATTTTTTTAAAAAAATTAAAAACTGAGTTAATCAACCATCAAAGTCCTAAGACCTGCAGCTTGGTCCAAATAGGAATGATGATAGATAATAGGACAGGGGAAAAAGATTTAGATTGACTTGTTCTATGACAATGGATTGTAGTAAAAGTACAATGAATCAAAAATAGATTTTACAATAATAATGATTTATCAGAGGAAGTAGGATTCTTGTAAAAGCAATTGCATGAATGTGAAATCAGATACAATGGACTAAAAAAGATGGACACTGGACCTCATTGATAAAACATGGTATATTTAAAGGATATTTGTTAGAAAGAAGGACACATCAGTGGACACATTAAGTGTATCTTTAGAATGCTAATAAGAATCCTACAAACAGTCTGATAATATAAAATATAAAACTTTAGTTCAGGCCAGAAAGTGACTATACATAGAATTAAGAATTAAATATTAAATGCATAAAAAGTTTCATATATCCGGTCATATTTGGAAACAAAAGCCTTTCAATATCCAATTTTCCTTACTGTATCTAACTTTTGTGTCATTATACCCTTTATTTTTACATTTATGATATAGACTTTTCCTTACACATAATCTTAGATTGTGTTCGTTGCTTATTTTTAGTGAACTTAGAAGAAGGATCACTTATAGAAAAAGATAACAGCATAAACACAAGAGATGAACTAAAATGTTATTAGTCTCTGTATTGTTTGAAAAAATATGTTCTAGTTTTTACATTATGATAAAATAACACACCAGGTTACTGTTGCAAAAGGGTCGCAAATTACCAAAGCTACAATTAGTGGCAGTTGTGCTCAACGTTATCAGCACCAAAACGATCAGGATTTATTTTTAACATACATTGTGCTCACTACATTGGTCGCAGTCATTTGATCTAATGCAGACAAAATTAGCATTGTGTGGATATGATATCAATTTTAAGTGGCAAAAAAGCTAGGGATGAAGTGAATGTCCATCTATTCTGAACATGAATGCATTGATACAAAGCTAATGGCCTTAAAGCAAGAAGCAGTTGATCTGAAGGAAGACCTTGCGCAGGTGTCAGATACTCTGAACCACTTTTATTATACTGCCCCCTTGTCAAGTCTGCAACACAATCTGAGAATCTTGAGTCAACCATGAAAGTCCTGGAGATGATACAACATTTGTAAGATGAGAATGATTTTAACGTCAAAGCAATCAATTGTTGGGAGAAGAAAAATCAACCACCACAAAAACATACTTGACAACATATTCAGAGATATCATCAAGTTGAAATCACTAAGCTAAAGAACATTATTAGTAATTGCTAGCTGATCTGAAGACACTAATATTTATGTACACACATCTTTATGACTCAGAGAGTTAGGTTGACTTTACTAAAGAATTTTCTAGAATTCAAGCCCCTAATTTAAGATTATGCTCATCCTGAGACAAGAAACAATAGTAGGCATCTTTTTTAAATAAGATAGAATAGATGGAGCTAGTAACTGAAAAAAGCTCATTAAATCAATGATACATAAGTTGTAAAGCATAAAGAGTCTTAAGTGCTAGCCTAGAACTTGGATTTACCTAGAATTAAGTTATACTTTTTGCAATCAGAATCTCATAAGATGTATAAAATTGAAGCAGGAAACCCTTTTGAGAATATTGGGAAGGCTGAGATGGTGCCCAAAAATGAGGCAAAGCACTTTCTGAAGGCCCAACGGCTATTGATCAATGTAAGATTATGTATTTTTACTTTAAAACTTCCCTCTTATTCTATAGAAATATCATCTATATCAAAATGTGAATAACTTTATCCTAAAGAAACAATGTCCTTAAAAGTTGCCAATGAACATATAAGAGCTAATTCAAGATTCCTAGACACCAGCTGATAAGTAGTGATAGCAATACTTTTTAAATAGTAGAAGATGAGTAAAACAAGTATGTAGGAAAGCCTTAAAACCAACCTCATATCTATAATTATAAAACCAAGTGTGTATGTGTGTTTGTGATGCCCAGACAAAACTTGGCTTGTAGAGCTTTATACTTTAAAATATAGGTGGACGGAAGGGGATCCAGGTGCATCTCAAAGCTAGATTTTTAATTCATCATAGTAAAATAAAAAATTAAATGTAAGAAGTAAAAATTTTATATGTTTATAATGAAAATCGTTATATTGTTACAGCTGAGCAGTTTAGTATTTGGCTAATTCATTAGTTAAAATGATTTTGCCAAGCGTGTGGGCTATTTGGGTTGATAAATAAGCTTGTTGGTTTTAGTAATCAGTTAGTGTTTGTTTTATTATTTAAGTTAATTGGTTTTGGTAGATGTTGGTGTTTTGGTTGTTTTTGTAGGTTTAGTTATGTTTAGCAAAGCGGTTGATGATTAGTTAATTTTTTATACTTAATGGTTTTAGTTAATTGTAAGCGGTTTGTAGTTTTGGTTGTTTCAATTTTGTTAATTTTAGTTACAAAAATTGGTTGGTGATTAATTTATATGGTACATCTAATGGCTTTAGCAAAGCGGTTTAGTGGTTTATCAATATATATCATCTGGTAATCTACTAAACACCATAGTGAAGCACGTGTATCTGGATGCTAGTACTAGTATAAGAAGACCTTTTGTCACAAGTGCAATCAATTAGGACTTTTTAGGGGTTTTCTCTAATATGAAATACTCAATAAAAACATGAGTGATAGGAAGAAAAGTATCACACTGAATTGGATCATCTTCCACATAAAAAATATAAGATGCTGACAGATAATTTATCAAAAACAACATTTGTTGTTATGTACTAGGAGTTAGCAAAAATTTAGTGGTTCCCTCAAGGTTATGGACTCACAAATTTGCAAGTGAATCAAACTCAAGTTACTTGCACAAGCTTTTAATATTCCCCAATTCAAAAAAGTTGTTTAGAGAGAATGTTTAGTTCTTAGAATGGTCACCAATATTGAGAATCCCTATAAGGTACGTTCATAAAGCCACCAAGTAAGGACTTACAGAAAAAGAAAGGTGTGTCTGGGAGGGCTGTCACTAAATCACTAAACCAGGAACACCTTTAAAAAGTTTTTTAAAGTGGTTATTTTCATACAACAAGTTTTATAAAAGCTATCTTATGCACAAGAGCGCCTTAAACATCACGTCTTAAAAGTGATGAAGAAGCCAAATTAATTATCAGATATTATTTATGATTTAAAGTACTAGACTGCTAGCATAGATATTATACACGCGCTAGGAGCTTACTCTGCACTATCACTACAATCAAATATAGGGCTCTATGAACCATAACTTATTCTTTATAATGTCAGCTGCTTTTTCACCATTGGACAGTGTTTCTTTTGTTATTTAAAGGGGCAACAAACTCTTTCAGTGCATTATATCTTTCTGAAGTATCAAATGCCTTTCATCTGTAAGAATAAAGAATTAAAAAATAAAGATAACTTACATGCATAGATAATAAAGTTAATTTAAGCTGTCAAGTGTTTACTAAAAAATCTTTAAAATTCTCACAATAAGTAGAAGCCACTGAAAAAACTGCCTTTGAAAAAAGATGAGGACGTCAAGATCCTGGATGGCAAAAACGGATATTCTATTGAAGATAAGCATCAAAGCTCCTGCCAAAACAATGATAGAAATACAATCTATAATGCAATCATGTTCAACAGCTTATAAAGCTACCAATTATCTATGGTTCCAGCTATACTAAAAATAAGAGCAATACTTAGAAATATCATAAAACAACCTATACAGATGCAAAAATAACAAGCTGGTTTTAATGCCAAGCTTATGATATATATGCTCCATTAATTAAGTGCATGCGGTAGAAGAACCAAATGAGTTTGGAATAGACATAGCAACTAAGGAGAAACAACGATATTTAGAGGACTTATTTGACATGTTTAAGAAGAATTTCAGCAAGGGCCCTATCAGTATGGATATTGCCATGGATAGGTACATAGTATGTATATGTATATGTTATTGTTATTGTTATTCTTCTATTAGGTCAAAACCATATTGGCTGTTAAAAGCTGAGGTGAAGATATTCTCATAGGAGCTTATGTGCTATTAATTGCTGGCTTTTTGAGACTCTTAAAGAGTCTTAAGATTCGTCCCTTTTGCTCATGTGTAAGAAGATGGCGAAAATCATGCTGTCATGGATTACACTGACTCAAGGAGATCACCAAGAAAGATTTTACCCTTTTTACCATAAGTTAATTATACATTTTAGATATTTAAAGATAACAATTCTTTTAGTATTGCACCTTTTTTTAAGTTGTTGTAATATAAAGCTTTAATCTGCAAGCTGTGAAAAACTGGGTGCTTAATAGTAGTTTAGGTCTATTTGACAAAAATGTATTCTGTAATGGCATATATTGCCCAGATACATTCCAGAGGGTGATGCACAGAATCTTTGGTGACTTGAAAAAGTCTTATGCCTTAGTAACTTAATTAATATCAACATTTTTAGTCTAACTTGCAATGAGCATCTCCTACACCTTCAGAAGATCTTCACAAATATCAGAGCCTCCAATATAGAGTTTAAATGAAGCAAGTGAACATTGTTAGAACGTCAACATAGTTCTCTTGGCCATAGCTTTAATAAGGATGAAATTGATCTTTAAAGTGGAAAATTAAAGTCAATGCCAAGAATGGACCAACCCAAATGCAATTGAGGCATACAATTCAACCTAGGAAAACTGGTTTATATTGACAGTTTATGTCCCATCTGTGGACAATACCACCCCGCTCACTCACCTGTTATCAAAAGTTATATGATTTCATAGGGTATAACAATAATAGGCCAATATAGAACTAAAAAATAATTAATAAAGCACCTTTTTTAGTTCAATAAGATATTAACAAGACTTTCTATTTGCTTATGGACGCTGGCAACTTAAAAAAGGGTACAATTTTGGTTCAACTAGACAATCAAAGAAATTTCCCATCCCATAAAGTATTATTTAAAGGCGTTTTCAAAGGCTAAGAATAACTATACAATGTTCATTATATATTGTTTAGAAGTGTACGTTCTGATATACATTTCTGACCTTAAGTATATAGATTACACTTCAAGGTTTTAGAAGAGCGTATTTACTAGTAATGGTTAAAGAAAAGCAAGACCAGATGGACTTTTGGCGCGATGAGCATACAGCTTTAAAAATTTATTTTTAAGATCACACATTGTGCAGGACAAAAGTACTTATAATAAGATGCTTTAATAAGGCTGCCAGTTATCCACCTAAGGTTCATTTAAACAACCACTGATACAATATCATCAGAGAACCTGAGGGGAAATGAGAAGAGTAAATGGAAGAGGTTTATGTCATTTTTAAGAAATGCTTGAAGGACACTTACTGAAAAGATGGTCAATTGCAAAATTTTATGCAGGGGAAATGGGTCACTATATTATAACTTTTAATTGATTCAGTTATACTAGAAGTGCACACAAGAATTGGCTATGGCATGCACTAGAAGATGTATGAACACTTTTGGAGATGAGTCTGCGGGAGTCAATGGGCGATGACATTATACAGGCCCCAAACTATGCATACTCTGAGAAATATTCTGACTTTTGGAGAAGAAGTTTATATTCACTACAGTACAGCTAACTGCCCATTTATAAGATGTCTCAATAGATGTTATGGCTTATTACCCAAAACTTTAAAAGGAAATCAGTTTATCAATATTGTAATATAACACTTCACTAAATGGGTATAATTTGTCACTGATAGTCCATATATATGGCCATTGCCACAATTAAATCTTGAATATAATTAATTATTTACAAAAAAATGGATGCACAAAAAATTCTCAAACAATGAGCGAAACTTTATCTTTGACATAGTAAGAGAAATTATGGATCTACTAGATCCTAACAACAATTAAAACACTTTACATGTTCTCAACCAATGGAAGTGTCAAAAGAGTCAATGAAACTTGACAGATGTCCTCAAAAAGTTTGTCATCAAACATGATTTATGCTAGGACAACTTTTTACGAATAAATTTTTTGCATATCGCCTAAGTTACCATCCTGTGATGCATATGTCTTTGTAGAGCTTTATATGGGTAAGAAGTTTTACCTTCTCCCTACTAGATCCATTATTGATGTCAACCATAAGAACTTGCCATAGGCATCTAGCAATAAACACTAGCAGATAAGCTAGTCAAAATAAAGTACAGACAGGTAATAATATTGATAATTAAACTCTAGCGGGATGGACCATCTAGTACTAAAAAAAACTTTAGCAGGATAGAAGATAGACAAAGAAGAACTCAACTAAATGATTTCAAACAAGTTTACTAAGTTTAATTTATCATGTGTGCAGAAGCCAGCCAGAAAAAACTCAAGCATGTGGTCAGGAACCGCCTTAGCCCTTGTAAGATGAGTGACAGAGTATACTTATGAGTAGAAATTGTAAAGGTTTAAAAATGTGTACATGATAAACCCTTTGATTCTCCCCTAGATCTTAACTTGAGAGGGTGTTGAAAATTTAACCAGCTTATACTTTCGACAACATGTGCCAAAACAAGCATATTATCTAATTTGGAGATTGATCCTAATTATTTAATAGCTGTCTTTGATGAATTTAGGCTCTCAAAACTATCTGTGATCATCCCCAATAACTTTTACAAACGACCTTATTTGTGAGCCTCTTTACTGCCTTTTTGGACATATTTTGGGAAGTTCCAATTTATCCATTTAATATAGTTAATTATGGCTATTTCAATGACTTTACACTTTCAAATAGGCAGTCCAACTTATCTTCTATCTTTATTAAGTGATTGATCATAGCTATTTTGATGACTTCAAACTTCCAGATAGGAAGCATTGGCTTATCTTCTATTTATTAAAAAGTGATTAATCATAGCTATTATAATTAATTTAGACTTCCAAATGGGGAGTTCTGACTGATTAGTAACAGATTATATATTTTATTAAATTAGAAGTAATCAAAATAATTTTTAGCAACCATTGCCAAAAATTTAATAGTTTCTTTTTCTGGGTTTTGATTGCCTACAATTTGAATAATGACTTTTGTCTTATCCCTGGATCTAATACTTGGATAGACTGAGAAGTAATTTTAATTTTTTTCAGCAACCAATGCTGATGATGCTTGTCTTTAATTGTTAAGGAAATATTGGCTTACAATTAAATTACATTCTTACCTACTCTTAACTCTAAACATATCCTAGAATAAGGTTGAAAGCAAGTAACTTGTTTTCTGGTAGATGATACTAGTGTGAACGTTAAAATAGTTGGCAAATGATTTTCACTAGCCATTTATAAATACCCCAAAATTCCTTTAATTAAAAACACTGTTTAGAAATATTAATAATCTGATTGCTTTTTATATTTTTAATATTATTTTACTATTCAGATTGGTAGGTAATGATTGCCTACATTTTAATGCTAGTTGTTAACTATTATCAGCATCTATATTAAAGCAGATTAGCTTTCTTTCACGATAATGAGTAGCGTTTACCGCCTTAAGACCCCTCAAACAAGTGCAGCAGCCGCCTTTTCACTTAAGGTGATATCATAGAATATATTGTGAAACGGTATAGTAACTCCTCATTTAGTAAAAGAATTGAGGTAACTAACTACCAGAGTCCTGAGATTAACAGCTTTGCAAATTTAGGTCATAAAATAGATTGGAGAACAGTGATAACAAATCAAATTATAAAAGTTTTAATGATGTCAGACCAAAGTATAATAGTTTAAGGTAAAAGTTTCATATGATTATATAACTTAGTGGTATAGACTGAGAAAGATTGTCATTGATTCTTATAGACAAAACATGGTCTATTTTGAGGATGGTTATAATAAAAAGAGTTAATGTCAGTGGATATAGGAAGAGTATCATTAGAAAACTAAAGAGCACTTACAGATAGTATGATCATATCATAAATATTGATAATGCCAATTTAGCCATAAAGTGACTATCCACCAAATAATATGTAGAAATTGTATTTTTCTTAGTTTTTAACTTCTTATTTATCTACTTTAAATCTATAAAAGCCCTATAATTTTACATTAATGTGGGATCCATCGATGGATGCCACAAATATTTTCTCAGAATGAGAATCTTACTTTTTAATAAAAGTATAAAATAACGCTTTTTTAAATTTTTTATTTTTTTTATTGTTTTAAGCGTGGAAAAACCAGGAAAGGTCCTTTTCTCGCTACTAGTTTTTCCTACTTAAACTAGTTCAGATTTTGAGACCATGGGTATTCAAGGCAAAAAAATGTAAAGCTCAGTTATCTAAATTAGGAAATATAGGCTTTTGGCCTATCAGATCAAAGATAAAATTTTTGAGGCAAAACTGACCCATGTGGTAATGATTTGATGAATTGTATCCAATCACCAGCGAGTAAAATCTTTTCACCTCAGCGGTGGTCAAACTCATATGGTAATGATTTATTAATTTTTACCCTATCATTGTTGAGTGATATCTTCACACCTCAGCGGTGGTCAGACTCAGATGGTAATGATTTATTAATTTTTGCCCTATCAGTGTCAAGTAATATCTTCTCACCTTGGCGGTGGTCAGACTCGTTTGGTAATGATTGGTTAATTTGCACCCAATCATCGATGGGTAAATTTTTTTCACCTCGCAGAGGTTCAGATCTGTGCGATATTGAACTCCTCAAACTTGGCCAAGAAGTCAGAGTAATCCTATTATTAGTTGTTACCTTTTTAAGCTGATTTCTGTGATAAACTGTATTTCCCAATAGTTAGGATTCCACTGAGTTTCCGCCAAGGTCTTTTCACCATTGGTACTCATATTATTAACTACAATATTATTTGATGATTGGTCAGGAGATGGGCCAATCATGGTAGCAGATTTTGGGAGCCCTAAACCTCCAACATTCTTTTTTTAAGTCAAGAAAGAGAATGTCTGACAATTAAAAAGGGAATTTTCAATCTACACAGTCTACAGAAGCTTAATGTATGTTCATTGCTTATAACTTAGCATAAGTAGAAGAAGGATTAGCTCAAATGGTGAGCTAAACAACAGGAATTAAAGGTATTGACTGAGGAGTTTTACCATTTATTACAGATGTTGATATTTGGGCTTTACTAACCTTAGGAAATCGCTACTAGCCCTCATTACCCCCAACTCCTTATAGACCTTGCCTTTACCCTTACCATGTTATCTACCTCTTTGGTAGAATTGATCTCAATCCACTGTCAGATATGTCAATAGCAATTTTGACCCAACATTAAGCTTTTGTTTTATATAATTTATAAGATCCAAAGTTTCAGCGGATAAAACCTTATCCACTCTCTCAGTTCCTTGTCCCAGTTCCATTACCTTGTTCAATGATTATCATAAATCTTTAGTCAAATTCATTTTGAGCATCACTATTTAACAATACTGATGTCAATGATATTAAAAAATACCAGATTACACAAATACATACCCAACCTTATGCAAAGAAGAGTTATGCTTCAGAAATCTTAATACACTAATACTAGCAGACTGTAAAAGGGATAGTCTAGAAGGTTTGGGGGCTGAAGAGTAAGTTGGCTGATCAGAGGTCCAGGTATAAAAAGGGTAGGGCCAGAATGAAAAGGCGTAAATGTGCAACGCACCTTCTGAGGAAATACCATTGACAAAAGATCTCCAAGCTGGCAGTATCTACTGAGAGGGCAGCGAATTTAGGGAATTTATTACTAAAAAAGGTTTATATTGTATCAAGGTTATTATTTTCTTGAAGGTACGCCGTCTTCACACAGTTGTAACTATTTGAATTGTGAATACATGTGCCTATATTCCAGTTGCAGTCAAGAATTGCAACATTTGGTGCTTGCCACAGGGGGCACTTTCAATGACACCATAGAGAAAACTAAAGAACACAACACCATGAGTCAGGATCCCAACTGATTCTCCTTTTGGCTTTGGGACAAGTATCCACCAACCTATGAACACAGGAGAGCCCCCCTGCAACCACTTCCAACTCAGAAGTTCAGACAAGGAAACCAAAGCTCCCATCATAGAGCTCGTCCCCATGTGTCCGCTGGGCTCTCAGTAAGTAGATAGACTGGCCAGTTTACCCCCCTAACATGTTGGAGAAGTCATGAGATGACTCCACTGTAGATACTATTTCCACATTATAGCCCTCAACAAAGCGTACTTGGGGATGTTCTGATACTACTGAAACTAAGTTTAACTCTACGCAAATTACCATTTATTCCTGGAAATGTTGATGTCATCTGTAATCAAGAAGCTCTATATCCAGACGCAAATCATCAAAATATTCACGCAATATATAAATCCTTCAATTCACCACACCATGCACATCCTCTCTCAGTAACACATCAAGATTGATGGATTGGTCTAGTTTGCGGAAGCTCAACATCAGGACAATAAGATTCTATCAGATTGATTGGAAGGCATCTTTCAAGAAGTCCACATGGTCATCTTACAAACCCAACGTCATTCAGGTAAGCCCATCATCGTGTGTATTAACTTGTGGACCAACTGAACGCCAATATGGCTTGTATCATTGGTGAGGTACTAGATCAGTAAGGGGCATCTTCTCAATGTACGCCAATATGAACCATCACTTCAGCCAGGTAAAAGATTCTTATATTGCAGAGCTGGAATCGCACGTCCTGTGGAAGCCGTCAATCTAGAGGCTTATGCCAAGGCTGGTCAAACCATCCAGCAGCTGGCGGAAGAGCTGAAATGACAGTTTGCTAGCCTTTCAGGAGTAGTAGTTTACTATTATAATCAGATTGGTGTTCTTGAGAACAGCATCTATTTTTTTAAAAGAATTAGCAAACTTGATGAGCCTCTGACCAAAGCTGAACAGTTTTCCGCTAAACTTCATGGGATACCAGATCAACAAATTATTTAGTTAAAGACCAAGGCCTGAGAATTCACTTGTTTCTCTGAGGAGAACGGCACTCTAAAAATTTCGATTCCCCATGGCAGAATCATGATTAATGGAGATTGAGCTATCCGTGTAGGATGAGTGTTTATCTTTCTGACAATTAGACCAGCTCTGGGAAGATATTAGAGGCGAGCTCTGTGAATGCTTCTGTGGCCCTCCCACCTGGAAATCATGAGATTTATTCACTGATGCGTATAAGTCTAGTCCAACATACTTTGAATCCAAAAGTGATGGAGCTTCCTCAGAGTGAAACATTCCAGTGGTTTTGGCCTCTATACCCACGCCCAAAAGATCAACACAAACTGTTATCCTAAAAACTTTCCTTTGCGCCGCTCCCACTGTTCTGGAAAGCTGTGACAAAACACCCATTCACTCTACGCCCGCCGCTGACTCCTCCTCCTTGAGCCGCTTAAACTTCAGCTCAAGAGCCAGTGGGGCTGACTTGCCAACCGCGCCTCAAAGCCTAAGCTAAGCATCCAAAGACTCTGTCAGTTTTAGGGCCAACCCATCAACCTGCCAAAGTTTTATGAGAGAGGAAACATACACACCTTCTTGTCATTAATTTAAATTAGCATGGACGGTGCAAGTGACAAGGCTAAACTAGCAACACTCATGAACTCGCTGATCAAGAGAGTCTGGAGTTGGATATGCCTAAGACCAATGAAACTGGGCTGTACTACCAGAATGCAAAGAACATTAACATAAAAGAGATTTGTGGATCAGAGATGATGACAACCAGAAAGGCCACCTTCCTCAATATCCCCTTAAGAAAGCATGAAAAGATCCTCAAGTTTGCTGATTTCTTTTACCTAGAGGCCCAGGTGCTATATGCTGCAAAGGATCTTAGTAATTATGACATGCAGATTGCACTGCGGAACGCCTGTAAACCACACAAGGAAATGTACTGAGTCATGCTACCCTTGTTAAATGAAATATAAAGCATATTGATATGGTGAATTATCTTTACCACCGCACTGCAACCTTTGACGCATTTAATAAAGGGTAATTTAAGAATGAAAATTAGAATAAGCCCTTCCAGAAGGATGCCAAAAGAGAGCCGCCCACTACCATCTGATCTGGTCAAACTGACATCTGCCAGAATACGTGCCACCAATGTGGGATAAAAGGACATTACGACAACCAATGCCACTATGAGGGTCTCAGACTCAATGTTCACGTGGGAGCAGTGGATACTGAAGAACAGGGAAAGGAACAGGCGGAATAGAAATGGTATTAAACATCCATTAGATTCCACCATATCCCTAAATCTAGTCTTGACACCTCAACTTCGCCCTCCGTCATCATCAATGATGTACTAGTGGCCACCACCCGCTCCCGCCAGGGGGACACTATAATACAGGCAGCTGAAGTACTATCTAAACCCTCACACATTAGGTGAAGCAGTATGACTTGCAAGTCGCTTCTAGTGACATGCTTAAATTAGAAGGGTTAACATGGCTATCCCCTTGGAGAGTTAAAGAAGACTAGCCCCCTTCTCTGTGATGAATTACAATCCTAACTGGGTCACGCCAATAAGCTCAACATATACCTAATGAACACTTATGATTCTTAATATTCTGAGTGCATGTAAGTTGATATTTGTGTGGGAAAGATCTGGGCCAAGGCTTTAGTAGATAGTGGAGCCCCTACTAATATTTTATTAAATAAACTAGTCAAAAAATTGGGATTATTGCTGGATGTTGACCGTTGCAAAGAATATGGGATGGCAGAACCCAATTTGACTACCTCTCTAGGGGCCTACAGCGCACTGCCGCAAAGTTTACATTCTTATTGTGGCTGTTCCCAGAATTGTTCATAAGAACACCCATTATAGTATTCTCATCAGAACCTCCTTCATGAGGACATACAGCATCAAAGCTGAGTTTGAGAAAAATAGTCTGATGGTACTTGGATAGAACCTTCCATTGTATTACTGGAACGGGGACTAGCAGACGGAGAAGCAAGATCCGCTGTTCATGATCTAGCCGTTAAAGATGGGATAATACCCATTCATAACTGAAAAGGGCGCGGCCGCACTTGATATTTACCACACCAAATTCTTCAAATAAGATGGCATTTTTTGAGGGCTGTCAGCCATGTGACCATTCTGCCAGGCCACCAAGTCATAGTGAAAATGGGCATCGACCTGAAGATTCCGTTGGTATTATATGGTGAGGTGTTCATGCCTTTCAACTGTTCATGTCAGGAGCCAACTTCAGCACCAGGGCTTATCTTTCAGATCATGGAGGGATTAGCATATTTTTAGTCCTCTTTTATCTGTATCTTATCCAGGTGAAATAGCACCAAATTATAGCATTCCTTTTCATTCTAAAGATGGAGGAAGTGCAAGTTGTGTATGAATTTGGGATGCCAGAGGAGTTTGGGATGGATGAGAAAAATCGTGAGGCCATCTTCTCAGTCATATTACATGAATCCCTAGTTGGTCTGACAGAAGAGGAGAAAAATTATGTGATGGCCTTATTAGAAAGTATAAACAAATTTTTGCAATGGATGACTTCGACTTGGTTTGAGTTGAGGGTGTATTATAATATTGACACTGGTAGCTATATGCTGATATGACTCTATCTCATCTACCAGTCTAAGGCAGTGGACGAGTTCGTCCACAAAGAAATCGATCATCTAGACCAGTAGGGAATTCTGGTACCATCTAAAAGTCCATGGGCGTCACCAGTTTTAATTGGAAGGAAAAGGGATGGGTCTAATTGAGTGGTATTTAACTACTGGTGAATTAACAATGTAACAAAGTAGGACACCTACCCTCTTCTAAGGATTGGTGATGCGCTCACTGACTCAGTGGAGCGAAATGCTTTTCAGCCATGGATCAAATTATCATTTACTGGCAAATAGAGATGCCTTCAGCGGAACAAGAAAAATGTGCCATTATAATGACCCAAGGGCTATTCCAACCAACGCAAATGCCACAAGGGTTATGTGAGGTCCCTGCCACACTCCAAAGAGTGATAGACAGTATACTTAATGACTTGAAGATTTCTTTCAACTTAATCTATTTAGATAACATAAATATCTTCTCAAGGATATTCAATGAACTCTTGCAGCACATGGAATAATATTCCACCAATCTGCCGCCGCTAACCTGAAAGTCAAGCCCAAAGAATGTAGCTTTTTCTTGAGATTAACTTGAGTACTTTGGTTTTATTATTGATAAGGAGGAATGCGGCATCAATTGGCTAATTTAGAGGCGATTGACAATATGAGCACCCCTGACAGCAAATGAGACATCCAGGTGTTCCTCAGAATGGTCAGTTACTATTAATGGTTCATAAATAATTTTATTAAAACATGGGAGCTGATATTCCATCTATTTAGATGGGACCCCATTTGAATGGCCGCCAAATTGTCAAGTGGTTTTGACCAACTTTGCAACTGCCTTGCTACAGTGCTGGTACTCATGTACCAAATTTTAATAAACTGTTTATAATTCAGATGGAAACCTCCCTCACTGCCGTAGGGGTGGTGTAATCCTAAACCGATGATAAAGGGTTGGAAACCCCCATAGCATACTTTATTCATATGCTAGATACACACGAGTGAAATTACACCATTATCAAAAAAGAATGCTTAGTAATGATCTATGCATGCAAGTAATTTAGGGTTTAGTTCTATTGAGTGCACTTCAAGGTGGTAACCAACTACACTTCACTGCGTTGGATGCAGAATCTCAGGGAGCCAGAAGGACGCCTATCTTTCTGGGTGTTGAAGCTATAGACGTATGACTTAGAGACAACACCAGCCTAGCGTGAAGCATCAGAATGCAGATGGGCTATCTCAGCTCCCTACTGTCGCACTGAATGCCAATATGGAAAGAAGCCTTTATGACAAGATATTGAACAAGGAATATGATAATGAACCAGAAGAAGTACATCGTGCCCTGGACTGCTTAATGAAGAACACCAGCGTTAGGGATGGAAACTTTTAAAACTTATAGAAAACTGCAAATACATCATACCATGACTAACCAAACATACAGATCTGATCATTGGCTCCCACAAAGCCATGGGATATGGCGGATTTAAGAAAATATACAAAGAGCTGAAACATCACTTCCACTTGGAATTAATGCATTTTGATATTCAAAAATCTCTTGGCTACTGCTGCAAGTATCAAGCAGAATTAACATTTTGTAAAATCACCTCATGTCACCTGATAAGGCTGAACTTCGCTTTTTACACCATGTCATTTTATTAGTGGGCCCGTTGACTGCCAGTGGCAGATTTAAATATATTTTGGTGGCCATTGATCATCTTATAAAATGGGTTATAGCTAACCCAATCCGAGACTTGGAGGCCATAATGACCACCAAGATTTATTTTGGAGAGTATTATCTACAAATACAGATGCCCCCAATTTATCCTAACAGAAATGGTTTTTATACTTAACAGATGATTGCCAAACTTAATAACCTAATGGGGGGTCTGTGGGGTCCAGTCGATGCCATATCACCCTGAAACTGATGGCATGGTGGAGTAGGCCAATGGCACTTTGATTGAAATCCTACAAAAATAGTGTAAGGCAAACCAACCAGTTGGAAACTTTTCCTACTTCTACTGTCTTTGCCTATACCATTGAGTTCCACTCATCTATGGCGAGGTCACCATTTAAACTCCTATATGGGTGACAACACACCATTCTGCCAATCCTGTACTCCTGCATTCACAGGGAAGTAATGACTCTCAGCAGATACTTATAGAATCTCGTCCAAACGCTGATTTGACTTCAAATTGAGGCCTACTCTGATGTGTTGGCATGAAAAAAAGTTCAGAGAGTGTACCAATTAGTGTTATCCCTTGCCCTGTCTTAGCATAGAGGAATGAGTGCTCTACTATGATAACCATGGGTTTGGTAGGATGCATAAACTGGAGAAAATTTTTAAGGGACCATTTGAGCTTATAAAGAAGACCTTAACTAATATATATACTCAAAGACCACATCAAAGGACATATCATCAACTGAGTAAACACCAGGTTCTAAAAGCATTTTTTACAAGGTGTGGAGATGCCTGGTCCCATCAATCAACTATTTGACTGCTGGCTACTGACAAGTCATCAATTTCTCTATGTTTGGTCAGGTGAGAGAAAAATTGAGATTTGGGTTTGGCTAACCATAGGAAATTGCCACCATCCCTCATCACCCCAAGGCCCTATAGACCTCTCCTTTATTTTTACACCAGAATTCATATTCTTCGGCAGAATTAATCTCAATCCACCATCAGCTGTCAAGAGAGTGTCTGTAACTCTCCCGTTCTCAGAGAGGTGGTTCAGGGTGCACTGCCACACCATAAAGGAACTATTCATTATCAAGATAGTAAACAGGGCACAGCTGAGGATTCCAGAATAGAGAGGACACAGGGAAAGGTAGTACAACGCAGGATATAGTAGTAAGCAACTAATAAATCACAAACCTTGGTTTACCCCAAAGGGGTTTCCTTAGACAAGTGGGGATCTGTGCAGGAGGGCTTGGGTGCCTCAGTCTAAGAGGACCAGGGCTTCCCAGCGGTGCACCAGAAATAGTAGATATTTGGGTAAAAAAATAAAATGATCATCGTTGTTGGAGACCTTCTCGAGAAGGTCCACACACAGGTTTTCCCAAAGCACCATTTAAAAAAACGTAAAGATAATGGGGGGTTTTATTAAGAAAAAGTTGACCAAAGAGAAAGGTTGATATCAAGGAAACATATTAAACAATTGGGGGTAATTATTGATCGGTGGAAGTGGTGCTAAGCCCAAGTGCACCAATAGGCGCATTCTTCCATCTGCCAGGGTACTATATCTTGAGATTGACCAGACTTGAGTTATCAATTGTAGGCACAGCTGACCCAATCTAGAAATTTCAAAAATCAAATAGGTTTTGAAACCTCGTTTGCCAAGAAACTAAAATGAACCATCTTTATTAATCATATAGCTAGTGCGTTTTAACGCCCCTGCCATAACGCAGGGTTGAGCATCACGCTCATCCCTAGACTAACCTGGGCATATCTGGACTGAACCCAGCGCTGGTCCAGGGTATGTTTGAGATCAGGAATACCTGCCAACTTCACCTTTTTGGCCTCCTGACGACTATCTAAATCTTTTCAGTTGGTACCCTCAATCATGTCATCAGGCCATGACGTTGCCCTCTCTTTCATTTGAGGCTTCACCCCCCCTCCAGGGGCTTTCACCAGGAAAAAGTTGTAAACTGTGGCCAACTTCATTGCAGTGATGGTTTGCTGAGATTTGGGTCCTGCAGCCTCAGGGAACTGCTCGTGGAAAACTTTGATCAAACCTTGGGCATGGATGCAGTTGTGCGCTGGTACCCAACTGTTTTCTGCTGAATCAAATACCTTCCAGGATAACAGGTTTAAGCTTTCTTCTGACACTGCGTGAGGCTACAATCTCCTCCACTTCCCACTCCGGCGCCTCATCCACTAGATAATCCTCTGGAGTCTCTAGTGGGGGCCCTCAAACAGCGTAAGATTACTTTCATGGAAGACCAAAAAGATCTGGAATGAGTGGGGAGATCCAACTGGTATGTGGTTTGGCCTACCTTTCTGAAAATGCGGTAAGGCCTATTCCTCTTTGACCCAGTTTTCTACATGGTTGCTTAATGGTGATGTTTTAGTATCCAGCATCACGAGATCCCCTTCCTTGTACACAGGACCTACTTGTCTCTTCTCATCCACTTTCTCCTATAAGCTTGCATAGCTACATTCAAGTTCGTGCTCACCCCCTGGTGTACTTTCTTGATCATTTTTGCAAAGTCCACCACCGCTTCAACCTTGGATCAACAACTGGGATCCATGTTTAAAGTGGGGTAAAACATAGTTGGCGAAGAAGGGGGAACAACCAATTGATGCATGTTGGATGTTGTTATAGCTGAATTGGGATATGGGAGATGGGAATACAAATCTGAATGGTCTGCGGAGGTGTAACACCGCAGGAACTTCTCCAAGCACTAGCTCACTCGTTCAGTCTGCCCATCTGATTGGGGATGATAGGCAGTTGAATAGCAGGGATGGTTCTGAAGAGTCTTACACAACTCTTCCCAAAAACAGAAGTAAATTGGGTCCACAATTGCTCATTATTTCTTGGGGAACACCATGAAGATCAAACACATGAGAGACAAAGAGCCTATCCATCTCAGCTGCAATTACTGTGGGTATTCAGGGATAAAGTAAGTGAACTTTGTAAAACGGTCCACCACTACCATGATGGCATCGTAGCCATCAGATACAGTCAATTCCACAATAAAATCCACTAAAAAAAGAAGTTAAAGGCCCTTCAGCCTTTTGAATTGGTACCAACGACCCCACTAGTGGCTGAAAATTTGGTTTTATTTAATTGAAAACCAGGCACTCTTTACAATACCTGGCCACATGTGTGGCTAGCCTCTTCCAATTGTAAGTGCAGCAAATTAGCTCCAGAGTCTTCGCCTTCCCAGGATGACCAACGGTGATTCTGTAATGATGGTCCTGGATGATTTCTAGGTGAAGTGGTCTGGCGGGAACCCATAGGCATCCCTGAAATCACACCATCTCATCCTTCAAGTGATTACCCCTGGTAATGTCATCCTGATTCAACGCGCTCTTGACAAGGACCATTTTATATTCAGCCAACAGAGCCTGTGAAAGGACTATCTTTCTGAGCATACCATATTCCTCCGCATAACCAGAGGAGCAAGCGCTGGCCGTGGGCCAAGGAAGAGGGAAGTTGAGACACAATCTTATCTGGAAGAATCATCAAATGGGTATTATGCACCTCTACCTCCTAAGGATTGGGAGCTAGTGCAGGTTAGTGGCTCAAAGCATCTGCCAAACCATTCTCCTTGCCCTTAGTAAGCTCATAGGAAAACACAAATTGGGCCAGGGTCTCATGCCAGTCAGTTTGTTATGGGATCAAGACATGAGTTTCGTGGTAGTACAACATGGAACGGTAATCTATACATGCGCATAATGGTTGGGATGAGCCATGAAAATGATGACACAAATAATTCAGCGCCTCCACCACTGCTGATAACTCTTTGCCATATATGGCGTAGTTTAACTCAAGCAGATACATCTTCCTGGAAAAATATCCCACTTGTTGAATTTTTGGTCTACTTCAGATGGCTGATTCTTCTTCTGCGGTATGGTGGAGTTTCAAACATCTATTGTATGTTGACTATAGACCAGACTGTGACTCTAGTTCAAGATATAACTCCTTGGTAATAGCACTTCAAATTCATATTCTTCTGTCATTACTTGGACGATGGCACGCTTCCCTGATCTTACTGATACCAAGTAAATCCTCAACTTAATACAACGTAAAGTAATAATTACAAAAAAATCTTATAGATTAAACTATGAAATTGTGGTAATAGTTGATTGTTCTTTATTAATATCAACTTGGAGATAACTTATAGGGTTCTATGTTCACCACATATTACCCAGGACGTCTCATTTTCAATGGCACTTGGCCAGAGGAACACATAAAATGTTTGTTTGAGGGTCTACAATCCTTTGACTCAGGGTATCTTGCACAGCCTCAGGGTTGGTGTAAATTTCATCAATATTCTCAAGACAGCGTTTCAGATGCATCTGCATATAGCTGAACTGACTCTATTTCTCAAGCAATTGGCAACACATATCAAGGAGATTTGTACCACTAATCAGTAATAGATTTGATTAAAAACTTGGTTGACATTAAAAACTAATTTTGACATAACCAACAAAGCCCACATGCAAGAGTCATTAAGTTGACTATTATTAAGTCCGGCCTAACCAAAAAAGCCCTTGAGCCCATGTTATCATAGTCAAATTTTTAGGCGGAATTGCTAGGCCATGAATCCCAAGTTTGGATATACTTAGGATATTTTTGGTCCATAATCACCAACAATTTAGGTACAGGCAACCATTTAACACTTCCCCCTCCTTGACTGGATAAAAGTGGAGGGTATTCTTTTTCTCTTGGTCACAACATCCAATTTTTCTCAACCTTCAAAAAGGATGCTACGTTAATAGCCTTTTGGCCCTGGATAAATCTTTCTTCTTATACTCCACAATTCCATGCTGCATGCTACAGTTATTTCAGGCGTTTTGCCTTCATTTCTTAGGCTGGTTCAACCACTATATTTCAAATTTTTCAAAAAGTTCTACTTCTATGCCTGTTGCAGCTCCAGAAATCCTCAGAAAACTCAAACTGGTCCCCTTGGCTTTGATCTCACTCTCCTTCCCCTCCCAAAGAAGGGTCATTTGGCCTAAGTGGCAATGAAGCTTTAAAAAATTTTAACTGAATTTATTTTTCTTAATTTTTTTTTATTTTTATAAATTTTATTAGCATTTTTTTATTTTTTATGGTTTATATTTTTTCTTTTTTCTTTTTTTCTTTTTTAATAAGAATTTTTAGAGCTTACTAAGTGAATATGGGAAGAATCCAGGGAGTTAAGAGTGTGCTTCAGAGTTTATAATACTGGGACTTTCATTGATGAATGTGTCAATTGGCATGGCTATATTCACCCCTTTCAAGCTTGGGGTATCTGCTGCATTACTTAGCCCTTCAGCTGGAATATTCTCAAGTGTTTGTTTCACATAGGATTTATTGACTACTTCAGAGGCTTCAGGTATAATATCCTTACTCTGGAAGTGAGTTACCGCATGTATGTTCAAAGAATCTTCATTTGATACTAATATAGAATTCAATTCATTGGTAACTGAGGCCCCGCGGCCTGCGTTTTTTTGTTGATCAGGTGGGACTGGTGACTTAGGCACAATAGAGTGTTCCGCATATATTGTGCTTGTGCTTTTCCCTCCTCCTTCACAGTATAGAAAAAGACTACATTGACATTTCACTGATGGCATTGAGAAGCAAAGTGACCTTTAGGATTGCAATTCAAGCAAGTAATCTTAATCATTGGGTGTGAGGCTCTTGTATTTAAGTTTTGCTCATTTTTTACAGGCAGATTACTGTCAATCTTCTTATGAGTTTCAAAGGGCTTTCCAGCAGAGGCAGCAGGTCCTGATCTGTATCCGGTATTAGGAGGGCCATAATTTTGTGAACATCTGCACAAATAATCAACCAATTCAGATGCTGCAAGGTTTTGAACAAAAGCAGGCAATAAAGTGTTTGAAAAATTTTGGTAAGGTTCTACTGCATGTTCTAGTGCAATCTTAGCGTCAAAATTGACCATAGCCTTTGCGCCTAGGAGAACTTAGGCTTTGCAATAGAATAAATCTGCAAATGCATCAATTACTTCATCTTTCTTAAAGTTAATGTTCATGAACTTAGATTTTCTGGTTGACATTCATTCTGGACCTCCATATTCATGAAGCACAGCCTCTTTGACTTTGGCGTAGGTTGGGTTTTCATTAATGTGAGGCATAATCATCTCAATTCTCCACTGATCCAAGCAGTTGATCATAGTGGCTGCTTTGCTACGGTCACTGTCCCCATACATGGCCATTTCAAAGCGTAGACAAATGTGGTTATACTTCCATTCTTGTTAAAAGCAGACAGGTTTTCTGGTTTGTAAATATCGCTTTCCCATTCATGGTTATAATTACTACTTCTTTGTTGACTTGAGCCAAGCGTACTAAGGCGCTAAGGCATTGTATCCCAGTTTGAGGTGTTAGGGTTGGACAAAGCAACCATATTGTGAGGCATTTGTCAATGTGGCCCAGCATCCATTTCAGTAGCTGTATCCAAAGCTTCATCATCTTAATATTCAGAAGAGTTTCCAGTCAAGTGGTTTATGGCACACTGACAACACCCATCATCCATAGCTCAGATTTGATCGTTGATTTCATTTTCCCAATTGATTCAATTTTGACCTTTTAACTTTAATTTCGCATTTCCTCATTCAAGCTAGTAGCTTGTAGTTGCAAGGTTGAAGTCACTTGGTCCTTTTCTTTAATTGCCTTCTTGCACTGGTTTACTTCTCCATGAAGAATATTGTTCAACTCATTAATAGCAGTAACATCCTCATTTATATTATTGATTTGTTGATTAAGATGATCAATAGAGTCTTGAATTTTTTTATTCTCCGCCCGTTGGCCTTCAAACTGTGTTTGCCAGTAGTTGATTTTTCCAGTGTATTCATCCTTCTTCTGCAAAATTTGGGTGCTCAGTTGTCAATATTGGTCATAAAATTCATTGTTATAGTTTAATTGCGCCTCTTGGGCTTTGTGATTAAGCCTCATGAACTCTATAGCATTAATGAAAGTCTGAGTGATATTGCTAACCCAAGGTTTGGTAACTCCTCTTTCCTCTGGGAAATTGTCAAAGATGGGATGCAATTTACCATTTAGCTCTTGTGCTAATTCTGCTACCCGGTCATTATCCCAAGTGGCTAGATTATAATTTGCCTCCAAATTATAACGGACCTCAGCAAAGTTGGCTTCTAATAGCTCATTTAAAATTTGACCCGCCTGGCTGGAGTTGCATGAGAAGTTTATTAACTCGGTAATGGCTGCATGATGGCAGGCAAAGTCAACTGAGAATTTCTGGAGGTGGGATGTACAAATTCAATTAGGTATTAGGCGATATTTTCTATCCCAATTAAATTGTTTCATATTTGAGCTACACTCTATTGATGATGAGCTAGATATCTCATCCACAACACATCTTGCTGTCATTGGCAATAAAAAGGATTAATACTGTTGTCTTCAGGCCCTTGTCCTATTTGATACCCTCTTAACAACTGATGTTCAAGACGTTCCAGCTCTTCAGGTGAAATGGGTTCATCAGGGTAGGTAATAATGTGTACATCATTCCAATTAATTTAGGACACAGTCAATTCAGTATTCTCATTGGGCCCAGTAATGGTTCTGAATAATTGATTTGAATTGCTCCCCTTCTTGGCGTGGTCAACATCTGTGATACCAGCCATGAGCGCCACTTGTTGAATTTCTGGTCTACTTCAGATGGCTGGTTCTTCTTCTGCGGTATGGTGGAGTTTCAAACATTTATTGTATGGCGACAATAGACCAGATGGTAACTCTAGTTCAAGATATAACTCCTTGGTAATAGCACTTCAAATTCATATTCTTCTGTCATTACTTGGACAATGGCACGCTGCCCTGATCTTACTGATACCAAGTAAATTCTCAACTTAATACAACGTAAAGTAATAATTACAAAAAAATCTTATAGATTAAACTATGAACTTGTGGTAATAGTTGATTGTTCTTTATTAATATCAACTTGGAGATAACTTATAGGGTTCTATGTTCACCACATATTACCCAGGACGTCTCATTTTCAATGGCACTTGGCCAGAGGAACACATAAAATGTTTGTTTGAGGGTCTACAATCCTTTGACTCAGGGCATCTTACACAGCCTCAGGGTTGGTGTAAATTTCATCAATATTCTCAAGACAGCGTTTCAGATGCATCTGCATATAGCTGAACTGATTCTCTTTCTCAAGTAATTGGCATCACATACCAAGGCGATTTGTATACTAATTGGTAATAAATTTGATTAAAAACTTGATTGACATTAAAAACTAATTTTGACAAGACCAACAAAGCCCACATGCAAGAGTTATTAAGTTGACTATTATTAAGTCTGACCTAACCAACAAGCCCTCATGACATCGATGAATCCCCCCTTGGGTTGGGACCATCTAGTACTAAAAAAAAAAAACAAGCCCTCATGCCCATGTTATCATAGTCAAATTCTTTAGGTGGAATCGCTAGGCCACAAATTCCAAGTTTGGATATAATTAGGATATTTTTGGTAATATCACCAACGATTTAGGTCCAGTCAACCATTCAACACCACTGGACGCTCTATTCCATCCTCGCCTACTTGTAATAAAGCAGCCACTATGGCAAAGTTGGATACATCAGTTGACACTATAAACTCCTCTCTGGATCTACATGGTGAAGGATGGATGTGGACAACAGTATGCATTTTACTGCTTGGAAGGCATCCTGCAAAATGGGGGACCACTGGAGCATTTTAACTTTACCCACCTTATGCAAGAGCGCCACCACCTCAGAGAATGGGCATGAATTTCTTAAGGAACGTACACGCCCCCTAAAAAAGCTCCTCAATTCTTTGACTGAAGTTGGGGTGGGCCACTCACAAATTGCCTTCTCCTTATCTGGAGTTATCATGTATCCTTTATCAAACACGACGTTGCCCAGGAAGGTGACCTGGGACTTGAAGAATTCACACTTACTGATTTTCAGAGTAAGGTTGGCTGCCTTTACCTCTCCACCTCTTGCCAAAAGTGTACTGCATGGGACTCATCAGGGGAAAATACCAGAATATAATCCATGTAGACCACTGTGCAAACACCCAGCATGTCCCCCAAAGCTACATCTATACGACTGTTGGGATTTTTGCCCATATTCCCAGCCTGCTAGATTATCTAGTTCGCTAGGGGAAAATTCCCTAAGGCGAAGTGAATCAGAAATTGTTTGGCCCAAGTTTTGGAGTAACTACGTTTGGGGGATTTTGAGATATTCGCCTGGTCGTATCTGTCAGGGATTGATCTGGATGAATACTTAAGATCTCATTGGGCAGAGTTGCTGACGAAATAGGGGCATCTGATAGTGATTAAATATCAGGTGTACCAATTGGGATCAGTCAGGTTTCATCACCAACTGATTGGGAATGAATAGCAAGTTGCGAGGTGAGTGATGCCACCTGCAACTAGCAAATCAATCAGTTGGTGAGTGACCTGCCATAATGGATAACAAGTCCCATTACCTAAGCAGGTCGCTAGCCAAATATGGTTGGTTCACTTGGATTGAGAGGAAAACGTTAGGGACACGTTTTCCAACTCTTTCCATTTGAAGTCTCAAGGATGTCCAATGATGGAATCCTAGTCAGGATGGGGAAGACCATTGCTGCCAAGACGAGGATGGGTAATTCAATGTCAACAGCTGCCGTTTCATTGAAGAGATGTCAACTGAGGGTTAGACAGTCAATTTCCCCACTATTTATATTCCCTAGGATTTACTATAATAACAAAGAGAGTGTTTACAGTATTATTATTCATTTGGTATTTAGTTAGACTATCAGCTTCTATTGTGTTGTTCTGTCTCAAGGATATTATTGTAGAGGGCAATACTTGGAAGACTTTCAGAGAGAGTAGTAAAGATCTGAGCGGGCATCTAGAGAAGAAAGAGCTATAATCAGGGTTAGCTGCTGACTGTGTGTTGAGCTAAAATAGATTGACACCGGGGTATTTCAGCAAAGATCTGGTGGACAAGAGCATAGGGAATGAATCCCTATGAGTACAACTTCACGAGTATTTAATTGGGAATACTGGCTGAGCGTTGGGCCAAAATATAATTCATACTCAACTACAGATAATAGTCTCCATACTATTATTGATTAATAATTCATTCTATACAACGTGACAAAGTGCACAAGGAAATAGAACCTGTGCAGTAAAAAGGTTACTGGGTTGCTTGCCAATAACAACCAAACTAGTAAATTTTTACAATGATGTTGGAAGATAACAGGTGCATTTTTAAGCCCAAAAGGCATAACCCAAAACTGAAAATTCCTTTTTGGGTTCAGAATGCGGTGAGCCACTCCTGGCCCTTCTTTGACCAGATCTTATTGAAAGCATTTAAGCAATTTAGTTTTGAGAAGACTTAAGCCTCCTCCACATAGTGAGCAATCTGAGAGTCCAATGGGATGGGGTGTAAATATGGTACAGTGACTTTGTTTAGGTTCCTATAATCTATGCATGGGCATAAAGTACCATCAGCTATCTTCACAAAGAGAAGTGGGGAGCATGCTGTGAAGATACACTGAAAAATCGCACCTTTGGCTAACTGCTCCATAACCCACACATCTAATGCCGCTTCCTCCCATACACTCAAAGGGTAAATTGTGGAAGATATATGTACCAGATTATCGGTGAGCTTGAACTTGCAAGCAAACCTAAATGAGCAGGTAGTACATGTGCTGAAGCCACATAAAACGAAGATTACAGACACTCAAAATAGTAGGGTAATGGTACCTCCAGAGAGGGCTTCAGCAACGGAGTAAGACTGAGTGTGTGGATATTGGGCCAGTGGGGCAGATCGCCCTGATAATTAGCCTCAGACAAAGGGACAACTAATTTGTGACCATTCTTTAAATTTAAGAACAGGGTATTGTCTTTCAAGTTGGTTCTGATGTCAAACTTTTGCCATCACTCTACACCCAAAATAATGGGGTAAAAGATATTTTTGATATCTTGGAAACAATCAGCCAAATGATATTTGACAACTTGATAATCCACTAAGCCCAGAACTTTTAGCGTGGGAATACCTTGGGAAGCCCCCCCCTAACCATACCACCTGACAAGAAACTCAGCTCAAGGTAGTTGACTAGGACTTGGTCAATAAAAGTCTCAGAGGCTCTTGTATCCACCAAAATAGTTGTGCTGATTTTCCCTAAAGGGGATGAAAGGGTAGCAGTTAACAAAAAATTTCCAGAATGGTCTTTATTTATAGCAGACAACGCCAAAACTTCACCATCAAAATCTTCTTTAGTCATAAGCATGCCTCCAGGGTTACAGTTCTGCATCTAGAATGGAGAGGGATAACTGGTCACTCTTACTACTGAGGCCACATATCCCACTATATCTTCAGCAGTTACATAACCATTTTTGTATTGCAAAAGTAATTCCTTTTCCACCGCTTATGTTATGCAGATCATGGTAGGGGTCAAACGCGGAGAACTGGGATGATTTGATATACTGAAATGGGTTCCATATTGAGCCATAAGAGAAGATATTATGTTCATTTTTATATAAGTAAACAGCGTTATAAAACGCGTTTTGGACTGAAAATAGCCCCAAACCCATTTTGGTGATGGGTTGTGCATTGTTATCCAAGGCCATCACCACCAATCCATTCATATATGATCCCACCTGCACCATCTGAACACCGTGCTCTGAAAACATCACCTTAATTATATCATTATTGTTAATTTTAGTGGAAAGTCAAAGAATCATGACTCCCAGAATGCAAAGCATCCATATCAACCATGTACAAACAAGAAGGGTGGGCACTTCCCTATTGGAGGTAGTGAAAATAAAGCCAAGACTCCCCAACCATTGGCTAAATGAGATAATGGTGGCAAGCCCCATTGAGGCTGTGACAAATGGCAGGCACACTCAATTTGCACTTGGTGAAAGCCCCCACACAGCTAATTCTAGGGCATGAAAATAAAAGCGGTTGGTCAACTAATATCAAGAGAGTGTCTGTAACTCTCCCATCCCAAGAGAGGTAGTGTGGGGTGCATGTCACACCATCAGGGAACTAGTTGTTATCAAGATGGTAAATAAGGCACAGCTGAGGATGCTAAAATAGAGGGGACACAGAGCAAGATATCATAATGAAGGATATAGTAGCGAGCAGCTAATAAACTACAAAACTTGATTTGACTAAAAGGGGAGTCTTTAGCCAAGTGGGGATCTGTGCATAAGGGCTTGGGTTCCTTGGTATGGTGGGGACCAGGGCTGCCCAGTGGTGCACCAGATTTAGTAGATAACTAGGTAAAAATAAAATGATCAATATTGTAGAGACCTCCTCAAGGAGGTCTGCACACAGCTTTGCCCAAGGCACCATTTTAAAAAAATGTAGAGATAATAGGGGATTTTTATTAGGAAAGTTAAGCAATGAGGAAGGTTAGTCTCAAGGAAATATATACTAAACAATTGGGGGAAAATATTGATTGGTGGAATTGGTGCTAAGCCCAAGTATACCAATAGGCAGACATGTATATCACCAGGGTACTATATCTCAAGATTGACCAAACTTGAGTTGTTGATTATAGGCACAGCCAACTCAACTTAGAAATTTCAAAAATTGAATGGGTTTCAAAACCCCATTTGTTGTGCAACTGAACCAATTATCACCATTAATAATATAGCTGGTGCATTTTAATACCCCTGCCATAACACAGGGTTGAGCATCATGCTTATCCCTAGACTAACCTGGGCATATCTGGACTGAACCCAGCACTGGTCCAGGGTATGTTTGAGATCAGGAAGGCCTGCCAACTTCACCTTTTTTGGCATCCTGACAACTAGATAAATCTTTGCAGTTTGTACCCTCAATCATGTCATCAGGCAATGTCATCAGATGTGTCAATAGAAATCTAGACCTGACATTAAGCTTTTGTTTAGTATAAACAAGATGGCCCTAAGTTTTATCAGATCAAACAAAATCTGCTCATCCAGTCCCTGAACTAGTTCTGTTCCCTCATTTGATGAGTATCAGAATTATTCAGCCAAATTTATCTTGAGCATTGCTAGTCAATAATACCCATGTTAATGATACTGAGACTGACCATATTACACCAAGATGTGCTAACCTTATGAAAAGCAGCATTATATTTCAGGCAGCATAATCCAAAAATATTGGCAGACTGTAAAAGGGAAACTCTAGAAGGTTTGGGGGCTGGGGGAGTAAGTTATCTGACCAGAGGTCCAGGTATAAAAAGGGTAGGGCCAGCATGAAAAGTTATATATGTGGCAATGCACCTTCCTAAGAATTACTATCAACAGATCTCCAAGCTGGCAGTACCTAGCAAGAATTTGGTGGATTTGGGAATTTACTTACAATAAAGGTTTATATTTTATCAATATTGACTTTTGTTTGGAGGTACGCTGTCTCCACACAGTTGTACCTATTTGAAGTGCAAACATACCTGTGCCTATATTGCCCAGTTGCAGTTAAGAATTGCAACCACAGGGTTCCAGGAAGGATATGACAGTGATTGGCAAATTTAAGAATTACACCAGGTTCATTATTATAAAAGGTTCAATGTGCCAAACCTAAAAACTAATGGTAGTTGGGCTCAACATTATCTGCATCAGAGCGAGCAAGGTTCCAACTTACTACAGGGCTAAATTTAAGTTGTATGCTTAACTTATTGGAATCCAAATAAAAATTAGTGGCAGAACGATATCGATTCCCAAAATCTTATCTATCAATATCAAATTACATGATTATGAGTTAAAGGTTTTAAGTTAGGGTCTAATTTATCAAAGCTTCAGCATAAAGAATTAACTGGTACAAGCTGGCGTTTAAGGCTAGCCGATTGGTAAATAAGTTTGAAATATTGTAATGTGAGCTTTAGATGAATTTGCAGGAGCCAAAGGTTAAGCCAATTCAAGTACAAACCATTGAGATCCTTTTCTATATATTTTTATTTTAAAGTTATTAGCCGCCAACGATTTAACCTATTTGCGTTCTGGCCTAGCTACCAATAAATCCTATCATTCAACATAGGATCTTTATGGTTTGTAAAACTTGTAAGTTTTTTCTTCGGGTTAGATTTATTTATGTTGTAAACTCACTTCGACAATTTCATAATAAAATGATATAAACTGTAATATGACTAGCTTTTTTTGCGCAAAATCATTTGATCCCGTTATTTTGATTTTATCTACACGAGTTTAAAAGGTTCTATTACATAGGGTTCATTTTTTCCACACTATTTTTTATGAAATTACTCTGCGTTGAGGTGTTTGTTGTAGAAGAATTAAATTCGGCGTGGTTTAAATCAACTTTAAATTTGAATGCGTACCCTTCAACGGTTGTGAAATTGTAGGCTTTTATATTTTACCCTTTACCAACCAGGGCCAGCATTTCACATGTTGTTTCAACTCGCTACCTTAATTTTTACGAACGAACATAATTTAAAGGTGAAAGTCGACATTCTTTGCTGAATGTTTAACCAGAAGCATATGAACTGTTACCTTTATTGCTCAACAACCCTTTTAGATAGGAATATTCGCCCGCTTTTATGGACAACGTTAGGTTTATAACCGTTCTGACGCTCCTGTTTTGATAACTTTTACTTTCTTTTTGCTGATCACCGCTTGTCTTTGTAGTAATCTGAGTTCAGCCTTATCAACAGAACACTTTTTTCTTTAGCCGGTTCTACTGCATATTGTTTACAGTTCCAGTGTAGCTTGTGTTAAGTTCTTCCAAATCCGATGATACTTTTTGTTCGAGCCCAAATTAGCTTAAATAACACTTGCTCTTTAGGTGAGAAAAAGCTCGGGAAAGTGATTTGCCCAGACAAATGGAAGGATGGTGCCCGCAACGTTACCAGTAGGTACACCAAGTTACTGGCTTTTACTTATTTTTACGTACAGTTGGCAAGGACCGGAAGCTTAACGAGAACAAGTTGTTGACGAAACCAAAATTTACGTAAGGCGTGCTTGCTTTTTTGAGGTACTTATCATTCTTGATCTTTATTCTAGGTCGAAGCCATATTACAATAAGTGTAAGATGTGCAAGTCGGCTATACACCAGGAGCATGCCATCTATTGCCAAGGTAATTCTGCTTTTTTATAGGGTGCTTATATAAGAACTAGGTTGCTCCTATAAGAAAGGTATACGATGAGAGGACATTGAAGTTGGAAGTTTACTTATTTGGTTCTTAGGGCTCTGCGCCATGTGTGGTAAACAGATTTTAGATGTCAAGTTTTACAAACAATCCACCGTTTGATTTGTGATTTAAGGGATGCCGCTATTAAAGCTTTAACGGTTTTTGTTAAGCGGATGCTTTATTTTGTGAACACAATTGGCTTGGAATATATTATATTTTGCTTAGGATAGGTTAGATTATTGAGTTGCAGATCTTGCAGATAAGCTCTGAAACGGTAATCATGTTTGATAGGGCATTGGCATTGGGTCTGGCTTATGAATGACAACCGAATCTTGGAGCGAGCTTGTTTAGTTTAGGTTCTATCTGCTGATAGATTTTGTTTATAATTTTAAATAAGAACTGACTACTGCTTAATTAACCTTGATAAAAGAACCAATTGCGTCAATTGGAGCGTGGCATCCCACCACTGTATTAAAAAGTAGAAATGTCTGACAGCGGCTATTGAATTAGGTTCGCGGATTGCTTTGTTTAATACAATCATCTAGCAGATGACTAAGTTTTTCGAAAAGCGTCATCCCCCTTTGCAAACCCAAGAAAAAGCTAGTTAAATATGCTATTTGAAAACGCATTGCGTATTTTCCTATAGAGTGATTAGCGTTTCAGTTTGCTCTGAGGATCCATATGAAGTTTATTAGTTACATTAAACTCGTGTTTAACTTGATTAGTTCCTTTCTAACCCTTTCACTGATTTGACGCATATATGCATCTAAAAAATAGAGTTTGTGTAAATCAAAAATGCATATATGCATCCAAAAAATGAGGGTTGTGTAAATCTAAAAATGCATATATGCGTCTAAAAAATGAGGATTATATATATTTGTTTCAAAATTTATCGAATATTTGTGTTGCGGACAAGGACCAAAATAATTACAAAAAGTGTAAACGTCGGGCAAGAAATTTTTGCCAACTTTAAGGGCAAAGAACAGGGTTTTTTTTAAAATCATTGAAAGGGCTAATAGGCCTTGGGCTTTTTATGTAGTGCATTTTGCAAGCTCCTCGCATTGTAAGTGCAAGGATATCTAAGTCTAACTCTATGTAGATTTAGCTCTAACTCAATGACTAATTACTTATCTGTTTTTAATTTTTATTTTTGGATGTTGACAGTCTATAGCACTCCATGTATACTAGAAATTAAGTACTAGTAGTCTTTTTATTTTTCAATTTATCTAAAATGCAACACTAATTTGTTTTTCATATAATTTTGATCTACTATACAAATCTTGATGTAGTTTTTAATAATAAATATATCACATCTTGAAGATTTTAGTACTTAAAATAAGATATTTCATATATTAACCATGTAAATAAGCCTATATTTTGCCACATGGATGATATTTAGGATTGGCTTTTTACTTTAGAAAAGGGACTATTTGAGGCAGGTTGACCTCGAGTCAGATATAATATGCCAAATTTTCTAGCCACATGCTAGATTTATGCCCATTCGCTTCTAAGCAATAGTAGAAAATTCTTCCCATTAGGCAACCTTTCCCCTACTTTTAAAGTTTATCGTGAGTTTCAGTTGATTCTTAATAGGTAAATTTATTCAGTTAATTAAAGTAGCTTGAATAATATTAGGAGGTAAACATTGTCAATAAGTTTAATCAATAATTTGATTTTCTATAGCTAGATTTTGCTTGTGCTATACAGATCGGCTCTAGTTAATAGGGTTGAAATTAAATTACTTAAATTTTATTAGGTACGTTTTTATAGATTATAATACATTACATATAAAAAAATTTAATAGAATAGCAAAAAAATTCTAGCATCTATCAAGAAAAGTTATAGGCAGAATCTCATTACTCATATTTAGTTTCACAAAATAAGCTTGAGTGCAATTCTCAAAGTTATATTCTAGACAGCCTATCTCAGAACAGTTTTTCCGGGTTTTGCGCATCAGAAATTTCACAAGCCTCCTTTATCCCATATTTCTCTTTCTGGTTAAAAGACATGTAGCTTGGCTTGATAGCTAAAAATTATTAACAAAGGCTCATTCCATATCCTGCTTTTCAAAATAATAGACCCTATTCAAGGTGGGTTGACCTTGAGATAAATATATCATGCTTATGTTTTATCCATCCGTGGGATTAACCTGTGCAAACCTGAGTGATAGTGATAAGTTTTTCCTATTAGGCAAACTACCCTAGAGTTTAGAGCTGGTTCAAATGGGTATCTTTTAGTTTATGAGAGTGGTACACTGTTAACTACACTAAATAAGTGCTTTTTTAATAGTCATATATGGTACTATATAATTAAAAGGGGGTTATTCTATTTAAATGAGTGCAAAAATCATCATGACAAGTGCACTTTTTATAGAGATACAAAACTTTGTGTTCTTAAAAAGAACATTGATTTCCCTTAAGTAGTATATTGACATGTTAGGTACTGATATGATAGTAACCAAAAAAATATTAAGTTGATAGAAAAGTAATCTCTAACAAAAGACTTAGCAAATGGTGCAAATAGTAGCAATGATGTTCTGATTGCAACGTTCTAGCATTCAGATAATTCATATGATACTACTACAAGCCATCTAAAATAAAATAGCACCAGCCTTTTAAAAGCGTAATAATCTAATATAAGTTTTGATACTTAATTTATAATTTTATTCGAGGTGGGCCGACCTGGGGACGATACCGCACCGATTAGGGAAGTGAAGAAAATGGGAAAGGAGGATAAAACCCGGAAAACCTCCATGCGCAGCGTACGATAGGCCAGGAACTCCATGGACCGCCTTTGCTATTTGCTATCTCGGTTCGGGGCATTGGCGCGCAAAACCAACACAGTCAAAATCGTCCCCTACCCAAAGTCCATTACCGGGATCGAACTCGGGAGGCAGTGGTAGAGGGTCTATACTCTACCACTGGGGTATCCTCCCTAAGTTTTGATATTTAAGGTAAAGTGGTTTTGTAGCATTTTAAAAGTATTCATATTGTTATTGTTAATGTAATAGTCAAGGGAAAGATGACTCAGTTTAAAACTTCCGCTACCTTTTAATTGTACATGGGTTTATATCCCAGCACATGGGTAAACCTTACAGAATATCAGTCCTTAAGTTGACTCACTTAGTTTAAAGTGCTTAAAGGTTAAATGGTTAATGCTATGTATATGAATAGTTAACTGATGAGATATAAGATCCTCCAACTATACTACACGCCTAATTGTGCTTGCAGACTTTATTGGCTAAGCTATTAGGTCCACAACGATAAGTAACAAGAGTGACAACTAGGATGTCTTAGTAATTAGTCCTCATAGCTATAGATGCAATCTCCTCTTTGAGACTTTACTTAAAAGTACCATTTACAAATGTTAAAGGGACTAAAAACCTAAACTGGAAAAGTTTAAGTACTCTAGACTTGTTTTTAATGCCAATTTTATGATGGCAATGATTATGCATTCAACATGAAGTTGAAGTTAGAGTTCGTAAGACCAATAAATAGCAGTATATATGTGATTTTTAAATAGAAGACTTCTAAGAACAGTTTTATTCAATGTTAGGTTAACATTTAATATGAACTAGGGTAGAGAAATGTTCTTAACCATATTTTAATAAGATTACTAGAAATTTGGCATAATGTGTAACAATATGAAAGACTATCTTCAAAAGCTGTACATGTAACTAATTCCTCAAAATTTATAGCATGTTACTTACTAGGTGATAAAATCAGCTGAATCCTGATAGTAGGAACGGTAGATTGCTATGTAGATTATAAAAAGCTATAAACAACTCTAAAATCAGTTCATAAAAAAGATCTTGAGTTACTATTTTATTTAAGTATCTAATGGATTCATTTATAATGCCTAAATAATGAACATCTATATTACATCATAACTAATTTAAGTGGCATTGAAATATGATAACTATATATATAATATAGAGAGAGGATAAAATGAGAGCAAGATAGGAGGGTAAACCCTATTCTTAAAGAAGCACCAAATAGTTTTAGCATTTGCTACTAAGCTTATAAATGATAATGTTTGGCATATCTGTCCTTAGGCTTATTTTGTTTTGTCTCAGAAAATGATCTATAACAGACTTGTGATAAATTCTAAGTATCAGTGATATATATATATACTTATCCAATAATAGCCAATTTTGGGGTCTAATTAAAAAGGTTTCATCCAATATAATATAGCATTAGTCTCAATCCATCAATTATTGCGGACAATGACATATTTTATCCAATATTGTCTAAAGACTTATCTACTAAAAGTTTGCCTGAAACTTTAGGTGATAATATGGCAGAAGCGTGAAATTGCCTCCTGTCTGGTTGAAGCATAGTTCAGTGCTTCTATCAAATTGTGTAAATAGTACATAATGCAATAACATAATTTTTCTATTAAGCTCATAGTTGGCAAAGTGTTATGCCACAAAATCAACGTAAACTGAGGATACTGTAAACTGTTTATCAGATCATAATAGAGCAAAATAAACCTAAATCTGGGATAAGTGCATTTTTTGGTTGTGCGTTAGGGCTTGTTTTATAAATACTTTTACACCTTAGTCGTTACATGATTGTGCTCTACCATATAATATTCTTTTTTATAGGCACCTACACCCTATGTATAATTTAGGGAACAACAATGAATATGGTATGTTTTTTTGTTATGCAATGATTATGGAATAAATAGATAGTCACTCTGGGTAGTCTTTATTATATCAATAATGTGGCTTAAGTGAGATGGGCCACAGTTATCTCAGTTGCCCTATAACCTTTGTGTATACTAGTAAATAACTTATCTTCTACCTGTGACAATTTCAGTTACTTTATGCGTATTCACTTCATTTAATGCATCATTTTTCTATGTTAATAAAAGTATGGAATAGTGCCATGCGATCCTGTTATGGTAGCGTTTATAAATTAAAGCAAACTTTTTAACATTAAGGCATAAATTCTTTAGGCTTTTGAGAAGGTGATATTTTTTTGCATGTACTTGTAGATCCTTTAAAGTTAATTTTATTTATTCAAATACTATGGTTCCAGCTGCTTAGTTTATTAATTACTGTGGCATATTTAAATTACCTCTTTTGGCTTATTAGATATCGGATACTACGGCGCAGCTTGGCCAATAAATTAAAAGTGATGCTCAAATGGTATTATAAAAGAAGTGAGCATTATTTGAATATGTTATGAAATGTTGATCCAAGATGTGTATGATCATAATCAAGGTTATTTTTGTCATGTGACATTATGATGTGACAAATTGCTGAAGTAGCAGCTTTGAAGTGTATTTTTATATGTTAATGTAAACTATCATAAAAGCCATTCTAAAATTTATATGATATTTTTTATCAAGTTGCGCACCAAGTAAAGGGAATATATCTGATATACTTCCTTACGGAGGTTAGTTTGCTTAAGTTTGACGTTTTTTATATAAAGATATCACTTTTAAGATAACTTTGGTTTTCTGTTTATATACTTTCTCCGTTTTAGCTATTTTATATTGATGGATTGGTCCATAGAGAATGTATAAATTCCTATTGATTTATATAAATTAGAGAATTTACTTAATTTATATAAGATTTCTTACCCTATTCTTATATTTAGTGTTGCTAATGTTTTAAAATAAAGTTCTAAAACTTTCTGGTTGAGCCCATACTAAGGTTAATAAAGCATAATTTGAAAGTTAAGGCGAGTACAGCTTTTGTTATTAACTTTTTAAAGGAATTATACTATAAATATGATATAGACAATTTTAAGACACAATTATAGGTAATGCCAATTGAGCTTAATAAACTTATATTTCAAATAATTATATACAACTTGGTTGAAAGCAAAAATTAGATACTTTTTATATGTTTATGTTACTGCGTTATAAAAATATACAAGTTGTTTTACTTAATTCAAGATTTCATTTTATTGTTATGTAATTACCTAATATCAGTATATTTATCATTTAGAAATCACAAATTTGCTGATACTACAGTATTAGGATGTTGTTGTAGAATGATTTACAACAACTGATCAGATTATTTGGTAGTAAAAGTGAATTTTAAGTCAAAAAAGTGGAACTAACAGTGGAAGAGATTTTATAAAAAAACTGTAAGGGATTTATAGAGATTAGGGGGCCATTTTAGCTAATTTTTTTGTGAAATTGAACGCCTGATAGTGGCATGCAGACCATTTTAGATAATGACAAAGAGTTTTTTCATCTATTAGAAATTTCTAAAATTTTGTTAGACTCATTTTTAAAAAAAAACCCATGTAGTATTATAGTCTGATATAAATATATTTGTTAGGTTTGTGTTACTTTGCAAAAGATTGAGAGGTTATTGGAACCTTTTATGACCTTTATCTGGGGTCAGTCAAAGTTTGACTTTCTAATATTAGTCTATTTAAATATAAAAGAATATTTCTTGATGTAATCCAATTTCTTAGCTTTGATAGCTTTAAATAATGATATCCACTAAATGTTTTTAATCCTAATATTATTTAGCTTCAAATTATCTTAAGAAATATTTTGGCCAAAATTTTGTTAATTTTTATAAAGCTTTATGTTAACATATTAATAAAGTGCTAAAATTCCATATGTGTCTTATACAAAGAATTACAATTGAAATAGGCTCTGGGTGTATTACTTATTCTCACAATGTATATGGTTCATTTTCCAACGTGAAGGTTATATTAAATATTCCAATGTATCATTGTTACCTGGAAAACCTAGTAGATGTTGTAACAATCTGGCTTCTCAAGAATCCAAATGCTATTTTAGATGGAAACACAACCAAAAATTGAGTTGCCTTATTAAATTGGAAAAAGGTAAGTGTCAAACCTGCAATCACAATTAAGATGGTACAAGTTGCATCACAAATATTTGCTCAGTGCATCTAATTTGTGGCAACTCTTAAGTTGAGTTATAGTGGGGAAGGCACCCAGACCATCCTCTTGGCACTTTTGGGTCTGGAGGAATGCACAGCTCTTAATATTTTGTTAAAATTTTGCAGAAGTGTCAAGTGATTCCCAGATTGGTGTCAGCTATTTTTTATTTTATAAACTTAAATTCAATTAAAACTTTATAAATAAAAAATTCAAGCAAACCAACGTTCACTTAGATTTGAGCAACTTGTGATAAAATTTCAAGTTAGGATCAATGGAATTGTATTTTAATTTCAAACAAAAAAAGAATACAATTAGCAGGGTATACAAGCCTAATATAATTCAGAACCCACCTAAATTTAGTAAAAAACTTGATAACTAATTTTTTATTAAATTTATATTTCAGTCAAGGTTTCCTAGTGGAAAACTCCATATTACAACCATCAATACATGAAAAGCCCCATTATTCTGACATATTGGAAATCTATGTATGAGCAATATGTTTTTCTCCCAGATGTACTAAGACAGCACTCTTTTTCATAATAATATTAATGTTTTATTTGATAAATGATAGTTTATTTATGATAAATAATACTTAGTACTAACTATTTTTGTAGTTGTAACTCATGAAATCATATGTTGTATGCAATCTGAAGTTAAAACTTTTTTAGCTCATTACAAAAAGGTTAAAATAAGCTTAGACCCTTTCTAAAGGTCTGAAATGTTTATTAGCATTAGTATCATAAAATTTATAGATACAATGAATAAAGTATGTTTAAAGATAACTTACAGGTAGAAAGATGTTAAAGTAATAAACCTTATTAGCGTTTTCTATCAATCATATCTCTGTAAAAAATATTATCTTATATATTGATAGTCTCTATTTTGTCTAAATATTTAGTTGTAAAGACTAGTATTTGGCAGAATAAAGTGTTGGTTATTATTAAATTAATTTATAGACATTTTAAAAGCGTCCTTAAACTATTTATATATATATATAACCATCTTAACTAAACAAACCTTAGCCACAGAGTTAGGTCAAGTCATGTAAGATGAGGGGAAGTTTTTGCTATATCTTAATCTTTTTTTTGTCAGAAAATAGGATTCTTAGATCCTAAGACCCTTTACATTTACTGTTTTCAGTTATCATATTTTAAGTTAAATATGCTTTTGCAATAACTCACAATGTTTATATTTCAAATTTCTTACTAATAGATCAAGTTAGCCTCATGTATGGTGGCTGGATCAACTATGCCAATAAAATTATAATGTAAGAAATGAAAGATATCAACTTTTTAGTAAAAAAGAAATGTCCCTTTGTTGGATAAAGACTAATAAGTTTTTTTGCTTCTATTCATAGAAATATATAGCCTAATCCTAAAATCTACTAATATATTGACAGGCTATATAAATTGATATTATGTAAGAAGCCGTTATATGAATAGCTATGTTATATTGTGGCAGAATTCATTTAAGGCTTCTAATGTCACTTAGCAATTAAATACTAAGAACTTTGTGTTAGATATAACATAGAACCTTTCTTATTGTAGATGGTTCCAACCTGAGGGGGGATTCATCAATGTTTATTAAATAATTCATGAGATCCTAAAAACCTGAGGCAAGGGTAGAGGAGGGAGAAGGTATTATGAAAGTGAGGGGTTGTGCTTGCCATAGCCTTGCTTTACTTTAGAATAATCTGGGAGGGCTTAAGACATGATGAAAATCTTCATAGCCATCCTTAGGTGGACCTTGAATTGGGTGACTATATGTGGTACTGTTCAGACCTGAGCATCAAAGGCGGTGAGTAGGAAGTAATTGCAAAGGTTAGAAAGCCATTGCATAAGTTGGACTTAAAGAGACTGTTGGTATCCAAGTAAGGTTTATTCAAACATAAAGCCTTGGACTGGGCGTTATGTCTATGGTTGATCATGAGGAGTGCATGGACTCTTTAACAAAAAGTGGTAATATCTGGGAATTTATTTTATAATCAATACAGGTGGGAGTCAATTTTCTCAGCGCAGCAACGACAACCATATGTTGAAAGGTAGGGCTGATTTATATCCCCTGTCCAGTAAAAAAAGTGAAGTGCTACCACAGATTGTTAGACACCTCAAACAAGAGGACAGGGTGGTAGACATTCTGCCAGAGTTATTTATGGTCAATCTTCATGGAGGGGGAAGAAGAGCTTTAGAATTTTTAGGGAGATAGGGGGTCTGTCCAGTGGTTGAGCTGGTCACAATGATTTACCCATTATAGTTAATTTTGTGATGACAGGGGTTAGGATTAGAACTATCCCTTCTATACAAGGCGTGATGGACCGTGCACCTACCCGTTTGAGATCCAGAAGAGCCTAGTTTCAATGGGACCATCTAGTACTAAAAAAAGAACCTAGCTTCAATCAATGCTTTATGTGAGTTGAAGGCAATGGCCAGGGTGGATTATTAGTTACTCTACAAAAAGAGGTTTTTGAGCTCTAAGTCTCATAGTTAAATACTCTGCTTTTGAGGGCAGGCGACCATTAAATATAGGAACATTATATCAATAAATGATTGGTCACAGGAAATTGAGAAATTTGGAGTTAGCATGGGTTGTCATGTCAATAAGTCCCAGACCTCTTGAAACGTGGGCGTACAATGGTGGTTAGTGGTTGGGCAGGTGGGCGGAGCTCATATCCAGCAACGGAATAGAACGTTGAGCCTAGAGTAGTAGGTTTCTGCAAAGAGGCAGACATGTGCAAGGAAACAAACCTTATCACAAAAAACACGTTTGCCATTAGGGCCCATCCCAGAGAGGTAATATTCATTTGTTCCAGCTAAAACTCTTGGAGTTCACCAATTCATGTATAAGTCCTCATTATCCTTTAATGCAACACCCTGGTGAGTTGTGAGGACACCAAGGTAGCAGATGGTTCCACAGGCGGGCTTAATACTAAATGACAAAGGAAATGTGGGAGAGCCACTCAGGACTACCATTGACCTAGAATTGTTGACCTTGGCGTTGGACACTGTCTTAATAAAGTAGCTGAGGGTAGTCAACCCTCTAAAGCATACCAAAATGGATGGTATAAATTGTCCCACAGAGAGTCAATAGCAGGGAGAGCCGAGGATCCTAGACAAAGGGCAGGTAAATTGATGTAAGCTTAGAAATAGGTGATGAGGGACCTATTGTAATAAAACCAGGGATTGTGATGCCAATGGTTGGAGAGGAGCTCGCTAAACAGAGGCTCTGGAAATAAGCAAAATTAAGATTGAATGGGAGGTAAAATATATCTTTATTTAGTTAAAGGAGCGGATATTTATAGGAGGTGTCTTCATCCTATAACTTTTAGGGTAATGACATCCTCCACCAGCAAGGTCTTCAGCACCCTGATTTTGATCAGATGGGGAGTCGATGGCAGGCTTGCCTTTGACAAATTTGTTAAATTGTAGAGAATAGTGCTTTGATGAGGTGAGGGGAATTTTTGGAGAGGTATCATAGGTAGGAAAATTCAAATTTGGGCTGAGTGAGAGAAGGTAAAATCCTAACAACACCCCCCTCAAGATCTTGCTGGGGGATGGTACTTGTTCAGAAAATGGCTATGGATGCGATTAACTACAGTACCAGTACCAGTAGCAGCAATAGAGAATTCAGGCCCCCTGCGGTGTATTACCCAATAAGGGCCAGACCAAGTGGTGGAAAGTTTGTGGTTTTTACCCCAGGGCGATGGTGGTAGAATAAGACTATATCTCCTAAAGAATATTCAGGGAACGTAGGCTGGCGCTCATTAGCTTAAACTCCTTCTCTACAATTGGTAGTTTTATAGATTCTTTAGCAAAAGCTTGGAAAAGTATAATCTCATCAGTTAACCGTTGAAGGGTAAGCTCTACATTGTTTAGAATAGCTTATTTGAGGATAGGGTGAAGGCTGGAAGGCAACAATGGCTCACGCCCATATAGGGCTTGAAATGGGGACATCTTAATTATTCTGTGGTAGATAACTTGTTAGGCCAACAAGGCACTAGGGATTAAATCATTCCAATACACAGGGTCAGAAGCGGCCAACTTTCTTAGAATGGAAATTAAGGTGCCATTAGCACGCTCTACCATGCAAAGGGTGGCAGGGTGATATGGTGTCATGAAGAGGTGCTTTAAACCCAACAGAGAAGTTAATTCCTGAACTATAGAAGAATAAAATTCGTGCCATTGTCTGATAAGAGTACCTATGGGCAACCATGATGGGAGAATACTTGTCAATATAAGAAAATGGCAGTAGCATTAGGAACCAAAATTTGCCTCAATCCATTTTTTTAGACAATAAATGGCAAGGATAATATAGCAATGGCCATAGACAGCCATAGGCAATGGCCCTATGTCATCAATGCTAACAGTATCAAAAGGGCCCTGGGGCTACAAGCTCAAATTTAAAGCGCATATTGGACTTATTCTGGGAGCATCTAGTTAAGCAAGTTTTCAAAACATTATGAATTGACTTGGCTATATTCTCCCAGTAGCATTTAGCTTTTAGCCACTCAAGGGTTTTCTTTGTAATCCATGCCAAGGGTTTTATGGGCCTCCATGATAGTTTCAGTATTGAGCGAAGGACAGAGATAGGGCAGAAAAGAGGTGCCAACCTGTTTTACTAAAGATCCATTGACAACTTTAGTGTTAGCAGCCATCTTCTTTAATTAGGCTTCAACGTCTGAAGATTCTTAAGGCCATAACCCAGGGTGAGGGAGAAGATCATTTAGTCAATCCTGTTCTGGGATAATTACATGTAAAATAGGGAAGCGTGATAATCCATCCACATTTTAATGAATGGCACCAGCTTGGTGAACTATAGAAAAATCATAATTTTGGAGCTTGAGGGCCCAGCGAGCTAACCTACCATCAGAATCTTTCATTTGACAAAGCCAATGAAGGGAGGAATGAGATGGTAACAATTGTAAAATGTTTACCGTACAAATAGGGGTGAAAGTGTTTTATATCAAGTAAAACTGCCAGGCACTCACATTCATTACTGAGTAATTACACTCCACTTTGGTTAACATTTTTCTAAAATAAGCAACCGGATGGTCAACTTGGTCCATGTCTAACTGGGAAAGGATAGCGCCCACAGCAGTGTCACTGGCATCAGTGAAGAGAACAAAAGGTTGCTCAAAGTTAGGATGTATTAAGATGGGGGCTGATAATAAGGCAGTGCGTAGGTTATCAAAGGATTGTTGCTGTTCAGGGCCCCAAAAGAAGGGCACATTATTATGTAGGAGTTCAACTAAGGGCTCAGCAAGGTCTGCGAAGTGAGAGATAAACTGGCGGTAGTAGCCAACCATTCCCAGAAAGACTTAGATGTCTCATAAAATTTTTGGAGTGGTCATGCGTTCAATGGCAGAGACCTTATCTGGGATGGGGAGGATACCCTGTTGCATCACTTTGTTCCCTAAAAATTCCATTTCTCGGTTAAAACAATTTACATTTAGAAGGTTTCAGTTTCAAGGAGGCCTCCCATAGCTGCTGGAATACCTGTTGAAGATGATCAAGATGAGCAGTAAAAGTTCAGGAGAAGATGGTGACATCATCGAGGTAGACTAGCACATACATGAGTTTAAGGCCCCAAACAACTGGTCCATAGCACATTGGAAGGTGGCAGGGGCGTTGCATAATCCCTGAGGCATGCAGGTGGGCTCAAACAACCCCTCATGTGAGATGAGGGAACACTTGGCACGACCCTCAGTGGAGAGATCAATCTGCCAGTAGCCACTGGCTAGGTCCATTGCAGCAAAATATTTTGAGCCAGATAAGGGTCGCAAAGAGTCATTAATGCAGGGTAAAGGTAGCTGTCTTTACACATAATAGAATTCAACTGTCAATAGTCCATAACAACACGGTGGCTCCCATTCTTTTCCTTAATCAATATGAGAGGGGAGGACCAGGGATTATGCGAGGGTTGAAGAAGGCCAGCATCAAGCAATTGCTTTAATTCAAGGGTAACCTAGGCTTCTTCTGGTTTAATACTTGATAAGGTTGGGAGAGGAAATGAGTAGAATCTCCAGTATTGACCTGTTGTTGTACGCCTTGCATATGGCCATAATTGTGGGGGCCTGAGGAGAAGGTATCCAAATACTAGTCAATCAAATCTTCTGCAGCTGCTTTTTGCTCAGCCAAAAAATCAGAACTAATTTGCATGGCACTGCAGCAACAACAGGAGGCTCCTCTAACCCAAAGTCACGAAGGGTCCCAACTCCATGAACCCCCATCACCTGGTTGTAAGGTAGGAGGCGAACATAAGCAATTGGTTGATTTGGCTCAATGACTTTAGGGGACTGAGAGAGGTTGGCTAGAAGAACAGTGACAGTGCCTTGGTAGACGGGATCTAAAACCCATGGACAGGGGAGAGCTTTGAATACAGATGGGGTAGGTAAACTAGAAATCTTGAGCAAGATATCAGGAGGGGAACCAACTGGATTCCAGTGTCCACCAGGATTTGGGCCTGCGGAGGTATGGTTTTGATGTGGGGAGAATGTAAAGGCATCCCCTCCTCAGCCTAAACCATGGGAGGGGTAACTTAACTTTGGACCCCAACACAAGATATTCTAAACTCTTGACTGAGGCAGGGGATTTGAGAAGGCACGTCCTCAACTTCTACTTCCCTTTTTCCTTAAGAGCAGAATTTAAAAGTAATGGAACACGGTATCATAATATAGAAATAGAGTTATCCTTGAAGATAATGATAGCAGCATGTTACATAAGGAACCCAGTGCCTAATAGGAGATCGAGGCTATTATTATCCAGGGCTACAGCAGGGACAGAGAGCTGTAGACCACCTAGATTTAGGGGCAAGTGAGGGTATAAACCTATAGCTTGAGCATATGTGGTACCAGCTGTCCCGTACTCTAACAAATGGTTAAGATCAGGTTGAATATTAATTTTTTCAATTAGTTGAGAAGAGATAATGTTAATAAGGGAACCATAATCAGTAATAGCGAGAACCTTCAATTTTCTGGACTGCCATTTCAATACAGGTTACCGTCACTCCCCACTGGTCTGTGATAGAATATATAGCTTCAGGAGACAGCTTAGAAAGATGATAAGAGGAAATATCGCTAGGTTTATTATCAATGGAAAGCTCAATATGAGTCTCCTCTTCAGGAGTACTAGGGCCAACAAGGTCAGTGGAGATGGTATGAACCAATTAGTTTTGAGGCGCAGTGAAGTCATCAGCATAGGGAGACTCTCGCCCTATGCTGACCCCTCTTTTGCTTTTTCATCAGTAATTTTCATTCAACAATGCTGAATGGTTGGTTGTGATGGCCACAATAGGTGCAGTTGGGTTGAGATCAGTTTTTTCAGACTCATTGTTGTTCAACACATGAATTCAAGGATGTGAGGCTGAAGCAGCAGCAGGAGTGGCATTAACTACAGAGGCGGGAATTTCAAGGAGGGCCTTCTTAATATCTAAGATCGAAGTAAAGTTTTGTTTCACTGAAGTTATGTGGAGATGGATCCTCAGGTTGAACCCTAAATCGGACAGGATGGCAACAACTGCATCATCAAGTTTAAGGCGGTTATATGTCACCAACGCTTAAGCATCAGCGTAGAACCAGGCAGCAAACTCTGCGGGGAATATGCCACGTTTTAATTTAATATTCATAAAGGCCTGTTTCTGATTTGTTAAGGTGAGACCACTACCAAATTCCTTAATAAGCGCGGCCTTAACCTCGGCCTAAGTATTGCATTGCATTAGGTTGGTACCATGATTTCTTGAGCGGATCTAGTAAGACAAGAGGGTAAGTATCTAACCTTCTGACGGTAAAGAGCTTCCTCAATTGCGCTCTCAAAAATATAAAGAAATGAAGCAATACTTCTTTCCCCAGGGGTGAATTTGTCTTTAAAAGAATTTTTATAAGTAGTTCCTATGGGAGCCAAAATAACACTAATGCCCACTGGAGTAGTTCAATTAATTTCAGATAGATCTGACTCTGAAGGTGGCACAAGTTTTGATTTAAATCAGATTGTTGTCAAAAGCTGTTCAGATCATCTTGCAGAGCTCCAATTTGGGCAATGAAGGGGGTCAGTAGAAGCTTTTTTTGAAGTTCGTTTTGTAATGATTCCATTTTTGCCAAGTGATTTTGAATTAGGGATTGGAGCTCATGATTGTCTTACTCCAACCTAATGATTTTTTTTCTTTTTGATGAGTTAGATCTGAGTTGAGGGAATCATAAATATGGTAAGTGTTGTCTAACACTTCCTTAATTGCGTCAACAGTAAGGTTTGGATCAATAGGTTCTCCAGAGCGATATAGCCAACAGCTTTGAGAAATATTTTCAAGGTCCTGTTCTAGAGCGTGAAGGCGTCTGTTTAAGGAAGGATCCTCTGGAGAGGAAGGTAAATGCACAGTCAGACCAGAAGGCCAAGGGGGCCCAAGATGGCCAGGGGGCCAGGTTGACTGGGAGGGCCAGGAGGGCCAGGATGCCCATAGCCAGGGGGCCAATTGTCCCAGGTAGCCCTTCACCCCCATCAAGACCAGGGGGCCCCATCACCCCTGTGGGACCAACTGATCCCGCTCCCTGGGGGGCCTGGGGGACCTATAGGGCCAGAAGGCCTTGGAGTTCCGTGCACTCCTGAGACATCAGAAGCTGGTTAGAGTGCTGTTTCAATCTGGTTCATTCGTTCTAAAGTTTGATTAAATAAAGTATTAAGTTGGCCTGAGAGATTAGTGATGGCTTGTTGCAACTGACTCTCAATAATTATGGTGGTTTCAGTAAATTGGGTAGCTACTTCCTCGCAAAGAAGGCTAGCCACTCCCACATCCAGTTGAGAAAGTTGGGTTTGAATAGAGACAAGTTGTTTGTGGTTCTCAATCATGGCCTCACGGCTATCTCTTACAGCCAAAGAAGCTGAGTTATAGAATTCTAAAAGATAGGAATGTAATTCTTGTGACAAGGTAAACTTCCTCAAGATCTCCTGATGAAGGATTCCCATCATTTGCACTAAATGGTGAATGGCTGGGTGCACAAACCAGCACAAATATCGCTCAGTGCGAGATATTCCTACCTCAGCGCTGGGTAAGTTGGAGGATTCATATAGGGCTCACATGTTATCAGGAACTGCCGATGCTTGGTTGTGATGAGAGCAATCTCTTGGGAAAAGAGCACCTAAGAGTAATCCATTGATAGTATTAGCAACACCTGTGGGCTGAAAGAGATAGTACTGGGGTTCAAGGGTCGGAATAGAGATTTCAAGTGTAGCATGAAATTGCATAAAATTGGTTTTATGTTCTCAGGGTTGCAGTTTCCATTGGAAGTTACCCATTTAGTTATGATGGATACTTCAGTAAGTGGCCAATTAGAGTCTTGGTGGGGATCATCCATTGTGAATATATTTATTCACCAGGTTGCTCAGGAGAGTACCTGGCAGAAAGCACTAATTATTTTGTCAGGATAGGGTAGCTGAGGGTAGATGTTCCTCTAAAGAATACCAAAATGTATGGTATAAATTGTCCCGCAGAGAATCAATAGTGGGGAGAGCCAGAAATCCTAGACGTAGGGGTTGGTGAGTTGCTATAAGCTTAGGAATAGGTGGCGAGGGACCTTTTGTAATAAAATTGAAGACAATGATGCCAATGGCTGGAGAGGAGCTCGCTAAACAGAGGCTTTGGAATAAGCAACTCAAGATCTAATGGGAGAAAAAATATATCTTTATTTAGTTAAAGGAGCGGATATTTATAGGAGGTGTCTTTATCCTATATCTTTCAGGGTAACAACGTCCTTCACCAACAAGATCTTCAGCACCCTGACTTTAATCAGGTTGGGAGTCAACAGCAGGCTTGCCTTTGACATATTTGTTATGTTGTGGAGAATAGTGCTCCAATGAGGTGAGAGGAAGTTTTGGAGAGGTATTATAGGTAGGGAAATTCAAATTGGGCTGAGTGGGAGAAGGTCGAATACCAACAGCAGTACTTAGTTCAGGAGCATCTAAGACTATAAGTGACTACAAGCAGTTTGCAGATTGGAAGCGGCTTCCAGCTCATGAAATTAAGGTGAACATATGTCATGCTTGACATGAGACATTTGTGGATGCAGGTGCCCTCATATAAGTTTGTAAGCAAACGCTTGGGTCCCCACTTGGTGGAGGAAGATTAGGGGTAATGGCGCTTTCATCTGAAATTACCACCCCACTGGAAGCAACACCCAGACTTCCATGTGTTCAAGTTGTCCCCGTTCAAGGGGGCAATCACCTTGGAACCAGAGCCTGTTATGAATAAGGGTGCATAGAAGGCTGAAGTGGAGGGCATTCTGGATTCCTGCAAATCTTGGCGATCTGTCCAATATCTAGTTGTGTGGAAAGGCTATCCAGCCTATGAGAACAGTTGGGTCAAGGCATGAGATTGCGCAAACTGTCTGGAGCTGGTCAAAGCTTTTCATGCCACCCACCCAAAAACTCCCCATCCCTCCCCCAAAATTGCTACTCTTAATGGCAATCAAGTTTCCCAAGGCCACAAAAATGTGGCCCTCACTCAGTTCACCAGTGGTGGCGCCCCCCTTGGCAAAAGGGAAGGGTAATGCAAGTCTGTGGGAGCGTCCCTTCAGCTTAGACCAGGCGATATTTCCGTTCCCCACCAAAAAGGGTCTGAGAAGGGATGCTGTGCCCCTCATCTCACAGGGAGAGCTTGCTTATGTGGTATTCAAGTGATGAGTGACAGCTCTTCCTTTGAAAATCCCACCAAATGTCCCTGCACTTGCCTCCGCCATATTAGTAAGACGTTTTGAGGTCTTTTGCGCCAAAATAACGGAAAACCATCAATCCCATTAGTTTAAAGGTTCATACAAAGTTAAGGGCAATGAGCCCTCAAAATCAAGGTCTGGAAGCCTCACAATCTTAGTAACGAAGCCCAACAGGCATGCACATTCAGTAGTTGAGGGAAAAAAGTGTCAAATTCTTGGTGAAGCTTGCCAATGGCATCAGGCCGCTGGGAAACGTTGTCATTGGTTTGAAACCTGCTTCAAAAACCTTGGGACAAAGCCCAAAAGGCGTGTACCTATTAAAAAGAATGTGTCCAGGGACAAATCCTCAAACTCGCCAATGGCATCAGACTATTGGGAAATGTTATTGCCAATATGGAACCCACCTCAAACACATTGGGTACAAAGCCTGATGGGCATGTACCTTCTATTATGAATGTCCTTAATGTCAAGTCATTGGTGAAAGTTGCCCCTAGCCTAAAACCCTCTCCTCAAAATTTGGAATCATCGTTTATTGCATCTTTCTTGGCCAAACAGATGCCAACACAACTGGGTGCGGGTGGTTTGGGTATCCCAAACCCATTTCTGAACTCTTGGGACCACCCCTATGTGGGGTGGTCTTGGGAGGTTCCATTGCCCATTGGGCAATATGCCATCATGATAACCATTGGAATCGTGGTAAAACCGCAATTCAGGAATTTGAGGTTGAACTGACAGCAACTCAGCCCGCCACCAACAATTTTGGAGTCCGTTCAAAGTAGATTCATCTTTTTCCCCCTTTCACTTGAAGTTCGCCAGTTTAGGTCAAATCTTGAGGGCCTTGATCCCAAGTCTTTCTAATATATTCACCAATTTAATCATCTACCTAATCAGTCATAACACACTGAGAAAATTGATGGTTTATTTCCTATTTTTAAATTCAATAAAAATCCAAGTTTCAAAAAATGTTTATTTTACAATGACAAACTTAAAACAACCCATCCTAATCCAATTTTTCAAAACTGCCAAACTCTCAGGCCAAGGGCCATGATTGCATGGCTCATTGCCAGGTTTATTTTCACATTTATGACCTAATGGCGCCTGCTGGCGAAATTCTTTCCAACTCAAATAAAAGTTGTTCAAACAGCAGTGCCTTTGGCATTTGGGCTTTCCATTTGAGTCTTTTGGTATCCAGACTGGCAGGCCATCTAAATTTAACTTTCCGCAATCATGACAACATGACAACTTGGTGAGTTTCATATTTTTATAATTGAGTAAGAGGGGTGATGCCTAAGGGCTTTGGTAGGGAACCAGAAGTCTTGACGTTATTAACTTAATAAGTTCAGTAGTGTATTGAGCTTCCTCTATTTTGTTCTTATGGAAAGACGAAATTTAATGGGAGGACATCTACCATTTATACTTTTTTTACAACCCCTTTCATTTTGCAGAGGTCATTTATGGAGGTGAATAGATTTAAATATCCCTCTAGTAGATTTTTTCCCTTTTTACTTTGCAAATGAGAAAGTCTATCTTCTAGAAAATTCTCAAAAAGAGCCATTTTAGGCAACGCCTCCAGACTAAATTTATGGACCTCCAAAACTTTTAGACTTTTTCAATTTTGTTGACAGGTAATAGTTGAATATATGCAAGTGAAGTTAGATCCCACTTTACGTTTCTTGGCTGTAAGATTGGCCAGTAACGCTGAGATGGCCGGCATACACAGGATTAACAACTCCAGTACCAGCTAAAATATACTTCACTGATGGTTTTTCAACTCTTTATTTCTCTAATAGGCTCCCAGGGAGAATGTTTATGTGCGCCTAAGTATTTCTTAAAACCTGGGCCCTTAGAGGAATTATTTTAGGTCCAGAGAGAATTTAAGGCATCTCGTCTGTTCCAGCAACTATATCTGTTAGTTGCGCATAGGAAACCTAGACATTATACTCAATCTAATTGATTTTTTCTCCAACTCCATAAAGCAGGTATGAGCCTTTATATATCCCTTGCAAATCTTGGTAGAGCTAAATACTAGGATAAACCCATGTCCAAAGCAAGGATAAGAATCCTTCAGCATAGTAGATAATGTCAACATACTCTTTGTGAAATGAGTCCCCAGCTTTAATTTATGGATGGGATTGTTGAGGGCCACCGATGAGTTATATAAAAATATTTTATTATCTAAGTTGGAATGCATAATAGGCTCTGATAGACATTATATATTGGGAACCAGCGGTTCCATACTCCTTGAAATGTGGCATATCAGGAGTGATTTTATTTTTCTTATTATAGTTAGATAAGTGAAATCCACTGGGGACCTGCTATTAAACTATTAGAAAAAATAAATAAATATAAACTTTAACGCTGCCCTGAGTTACTAGGCTCCAAAACTGTGGCGGACAAAGTATGGAACATGGGCAACTCATCAAGATAAGAATAATTAGTATTAAGATGCTTATTATCCAAATTAGATGGTTCATTCATCCACGTACATTGGAGTCAATGCTTTTTTGGAAACATTATTTTCAGTAGGCTTAGATAAAGGATATGTTGTAATTGTCAGAACAAAGAATCTCTTCCTTCATGCTGACCTCTCTTTTGCAAAAATCTTTTTTCCGCCTCTAATGCACACCACTTTTAACATTTTTTCTAAATTGTGGTGACGACCTTTATAATAGGTGTAAATGTGTATGTTTTTATCCTTTGAATTTATGGCATAAATGCAAGACTGATTTGAGGCCTCTGAGAAGTACAAAATTTATTTAATTTAGTAAAAGGAATTTTTTCAGAGCCTTCCTAATCTCTCAGATAAAAATAAAATCTTCTTAAACTCTTTTTATGTGTAGCTGGACATCAGGACAGAACTCAAGTGCAAAGATAATTGCAGTGATGACAAAGTCTACAGAAATGTAAAAAGTAGCATCTAATGGTTGAGCACTGAACATCAAGAGCTTAGAAAAGTTAGCAGAACTATTCCCTTATTAAGACGGATTTTTATGAAGGCCTGCTTTTGGTTCAAGAAGATTTTTATTAAACATTTCATGTATCAATTGATCTTGAATTGCTCCCAGGTTTGACATTCATGCAGACGGGGGCATAATTTCTTTGGATTCTATGCATAGGAAGGGATGAATATACTTTACTTTCTGTCTTTCAGTGGCTTCCTCCATTGAAATCTTATAAGCAATCAAGAATGACGCATTAATTTACTTAACTGGGATGAATGCCTCCTTAAATCTGAGTTTAAAGCTTGAGCCAAAGTATAAAGGGTATTTATACAAGGTTCCACTTCATGACTCAGATCAGAGGATACCATGTTTGCATACTCGTGGAAAGCTCTTTGATCCATTTGTCTTCTTACTTTTTCCATGTTCTCTTGAAGTTCATTCCCACATCAGTTGAGGGCAGCTATATTGGCCTTTTGTTCCATCTGAACTCTCAGAGCTGAAATTTCAGCTTTGAAGCTGTTGACTCAATTTTTGAGTCTGGTATATGTTTGTTATAACCAATCAAGGTAGTTATTGATGAGCTTGGAAAACGAATGTATGTTATCCAACCCCTCATATAGTGCCTCCAAGATGAGGTTGAAGTCAATAGATTAATCAATTGAGAGAACACACACCCTTGGGTTTATTGCTTGTTTGCTTATGTAAAGACTTTATCCCCTAGTATCTCGCTTCTCCTAGGGTCAATATAAAGAGAGTGTCTCTAAATATCCAGAAAAAAATCTATTAATAAAAGTGGTGCACACGCACCCAATACAGTGCTCACAAAATTAGTGCTTTATGAAAAAAACCAAGAGTACGCCATAAGGAGGCATATTATGAGGCCAACGAAAGATAACATACAGTATATAAAGATATATAGAAACAAAGACCTTTTTTAAAGGAGACAACCAACAGAGAGATTAGTTGGGATAAAAATAATCTAAGGAAAAATTGGAAATTTAACCCTAGATAAAATTGTTGGCTTGAAAATGCCTCAGGTCAATAGATTAAGGCACTCATTCATTGTTGCTTTATATCTCAAGTAAGCACAAATATGAGACTTTGATACCAACTGAACAATACTGCTATTTTTTAATATTAAATTTTGCAAACAAAAAAATCACATTCTTAAATTACTTTAATGAACAATCATCGTTTAAACTATTCTGGTTAATCTTTAACCCCATCGATGTAACATCTAGGCCCCATCACACAACTCCTATGGATTACCCTGGAACTGTTTGGCTTTAACCCGCCATTTATTCGCGATGTATCTAAGGTCAGGGAGGTCAACAGCTTGACTCCTCTGGCCTGTCCCACTCCTCCTTATACTTACAATACACTCCCATAATTATGCCATTTAACCATAAAAGTCACCAGCATCCTCAGTTCGTGGGGTAGTGGATCCAGGGAGCCAGGTGGACCTTCAGTCCATCAGAGCCTCCTGACCCTATAAGCCCTTTAGGATCCTGAGGTCCATTAGAACCATCAGCTCTGTTAGGTCGTTGTGTCACACAAGCCCATGAGCTCGCTTTTCCATGTTTAGTTCCTAGCATGCTGTTGCAATCCCTCAGTCAAAGTATACACCTGATTAAAGTGTTGCACCAAATCTGATTCAAGAATCTTGATTCTCCTGGAAGAATGAAAAGAATTTTGTTGCATGTAATCATTTACCTCAGTCACAACATGTTGTAGATAATGAGTTAATTGGTTGTTTATGTAGCATGTAGTCCCAGAGTCTGATAAAGAAATTTGGTTAAAAACATCTCTGATGAGGCGTTGGTTATCTTGGATTGCCTCACGGGTAACTCATATAAACGCTGATGCAGCTTCATAGAGAACGAAAAGGTTGGTGTTGAGGGTTTGCATCAATATCAAAAGTTGTAGCACTTCTTAATGATGCAGTCTTACTATCTGGATGAGTTGGTATAGGGCTGGATGTACAAAAAGGCGAAGGTAGGGCTCCACCCCATAGCTATCTTGCTAGTAGCCAGGCTAGATGAGCAATATAGCCTTCTCATGTAAGAGGGTACCTCTGTGGTGCATGAGTAGCTAGAGTGGCCCTCAGTTGAGTAGATTTAATTTAATAACTGCTGAATGACACCACTAGTTATACCAGACTTAAAATAGTACCAGTTGATATCTGGTATAAAAAGATCTACTAATTGAGGGCCTGGAACTCTATAATTTCAAATTTTATTGGTGATACTTTATATTGATATGTATTAATACATATAGTGATACTTTTCGGCCAATGAGAGGTGGAGATTCATTTCTAAATTGTCTTCCATTGTGTGGTTGACGTTTTTATTATAACAGCTTGGGGCTCCCTGTATTGAGCACCAATCTTGGCTTCAATGTTATAAAGGGGTACAAAAATTCGTTTTTATGGTTTCCCAGAGGTGTTCTGTTCTGAGATTGTAGCTTCCTTTGGGATTTCTTTTTGCAATGGAATGACTCATTAAAGGTGATGGCTAAGCACTTTCGCGCTCACTAGGATCCACTACTGGCACATATGTGGTCATGACTGCTATAAATTAAAGTTGTGAAATTCATTTTTTATCTAACTGAGGCAAGCCGACCAGGGGACAGACAATACTAAAACAGAAACTTCAAAACTAAATCAACCAAAACATGAACTGACCACCCTAAACAGTGGTGGGAAGCGCAAAAGAAATAAGAAAATAACCTACCAGGTGGCACAGCGGTGAGCTGCTTATCCCACCATAATGGAGGGGGAGAGGGATAAAGCGGATCATAATCATCATCCTCAGGATTAGCATTGAAAAAGTGTATTAATGCTGATGGTAAGGGGTTGGGGCATCTGCAGGATGAGGGTCAAGGTGAGGTAGATAGCATTCAAGATTGTCAATTTGGGCCTGGATAAAGGATTCTATAGGTTTGGTAACATGGTGTTTGGCTTGGATGCTGGCGTTGGGAAGTTGGGCTAATTTTGCAATGCTTGCTCTGGTGACATGTGTGGATGGGGAAATTCTGCCATAGAATGACACGTTTGACAGTGGTGGTGGTAGTTTCATGGAGGCGTTGAATTTTCTCTTTTGCATTAGGAGGAAAATCAGGAGGGAAACAAGGGGAGTGCAGCCCTTTTTTAAATTCAGCGACGGATTTTGCCACAGCTTCATGAAGATGGCGATTTTTGGGTGAGACCACTGCAGCCTCAGCAAGCTGGTGGTCGCTTTGGTATGGGATAGCATTGAGTTTGGGGACATATTGTTTGGGTGAGAGTGGGAAATCATAGTCTTAATTCATAAAGGGTTCTAAATTTGTGGTTTAGCTTAATGTGGGACAATTTCACCAGATTTGGTCACTTCATTCAATAAGTATCAGGGATTTTGGTTGAATTGGATTGATTCAGTGATAGGAGGCTGTGGTTGGGTAAGTTTTGGGCGGGCAAATTTTTGGATTGAATATGGGTCCAAACCTTCTCCCAATTTAGTTGGCATGGGTGGAAATTGGCCGGCTTGGGTTTGGGTTGCTAGATTTTGCTGCTGGTTCATTGAGCGCACAACCTGGGGGTGGGGGCAGCCAAAATTCCCACTCAAACGCTGTTGGTGTGGCTTCTGGCTTGGGTTTGGCCATATTCGCAGGGTTTAAATTGTATCAACATGCCTTTTTAGTATGGTCCAATTCATGGCAGAGGGGGCAAACTGTGCAGCCATTGTTGATGTGTGCCCAAAAGAATTGGTCAGGTGCAGATGGGATGCAAGCACACGGTGGGATGTGCTGGGCCGCGTTCAGTTGGTGGGGGGGGGTAATGGTGGCCATTGCCCAAGGTGCCATGAGGCGCTCATCACCACTTGGGATAATGAATTGAAGGATGGGGTCTTTACCATAAGTGGCTAGCTCAGACATCAAATCCTTATAAAGTATTTGAGGGGGAAGGTGTGAGGGGAGGTTTGCAAAAGTCACCATGAGTGTGAAATCACCTGGGAGAAGTGTTTGGGTGGTGGTAATGAGGGTGTTTTTGTATACTAAGGGTGTAGCTGCTGCAGCAGCTGCGTCCTCTTTGGTGGGGAATCCAATATAAAAATAGCCCTTGTAAGGGCGGAAGTAGATAAAACCTGCTGGTGCAAAGGTGGCCGTTGCCAGCTCAATTATCACTTTGTTGGCATATGGGAAGAGACATCCATACTCGACATGGAAGCAAAAGCAGATATTGGATCAGGGTAGGGCTAGGGGGTGGGGGCAGGTTGGGTGGGCTCGTGTGAGGTGAAGTGCTAAGTCCCTTGGAGGGAAATAGCAGCCAGATGTATTTGGCGGACTGAACAAGCCAGTCTTCACGCGTTTGCCTGCTGGGCAGTAAATGCTAGCGGGTGGGGCACCACTGCCCCACACTGGGGCAGCAGGTGGTGATCTGAGACATGAATTGGGAAATTGATGCAGTGAGGCAGTGTCAGAAAATTGACTTTTTTTAAAATTGCTTGAAAGTGATGTCAAGTAAAAAAACCCAAAATTGTAAAACTTTAAAAACATAAAATTATGTGCTAAATAAAATATAGGGTATAATTTGAACTCTTTATTAGGTCATAATTTTTCAATATTTATAGGGTGAGAGGTTGTCTTTTAAAGTATAGAGCGCCTTGGTCCCCCTAAATCAGGGTTTTCCTTATTATCCAATATGAGGGCCATGTAGTGGTCATCCTTTTCTGTCAACTCATGGGTTGTCACAATCTCATTGTCCTGAAAATTTTGGGTCAAGGCTCTGGTTTTCAGGATACAATCTCATTCAGGCTATCAATTGGTGGATCAGACTGGGTTTTTTTACTGACTCATGGAACCATATACTCTATTATTGACCATTCAGGGTACTGGTTCATTAAATTTGTCAGAAGTATTAACCAGATGGATTCCACTCATAATCATCAAAATTAGGGCCAACATTAGTTAAGGTCAGTTAGTCAACTATTAACCACATTTCAATGATATTAAAATAACTTATGCCAATTTGTGCTCCCCATTTGGTTGTGTTGAGCTATTTTGATGAATCTTCAAAGTCTGGAACTTTTAGAGCCAATCTCTGAAACAAATTAGCTTATTTTAATCACCACAAGTTAAGATGAGGAAAATCAACATATTTTTTTATTAATAGTAATTTAACACTAGCAACTGAAGCCTAGTATGTCTACATAATATTATGACAGATCAATAGATTGATGTTAAGGTATTTAGGCTCTCTGGAGAGTGATTCCAAAGATGAACCAATAATTTACTATTTGGGATTAGCTGGTGATTTATGCTAAAAATAATCATATTGCCAGCGCAGTGCCAAAGTTTCAGATAATTAAGCAAGTGATGACCATTCCGCCACCTCAAGTTCTGAATTTACTGGTGACTAAGGGCAAGGATAACTGATAATAGTTTTTAGTAGTCATTTATATTATTACTGACCAGCAGCTGATTCTGAGGATTAGTTGAACTATTATTTGGTGTTTGATTGTGATAAATTATGAGGATATGGTTGCTAGTGGAAGAGATTATGATTGGATAAGATACCGGCAATAAATGCCAATGATTTTTGATAGGCAGGCAGCGGATTGCCATGAAAACGCCTAAGATAAATAGTTATTGTTGGGATTTTTGCCCACCTTTCCAGAATCCTAGGTTACCTGTTGGATTTCTAGGGGATAAGTCCTGCTGGCAAATGAATTGGATATTGGTTGAGCTTGATTTTAGTTTAATAATGTTATGAAAGTTCTTGGGTAATTAGCTGGGTTTATATCTGTTGGGGATCAATCCAAGTGGATGCAAAAGATCTAGTTGGGCATAGTTGACGATGAAATTGGGGCATCTGATAATTGATCCTTGATTGACTATCAAGTGTACCAATTGGAATTGGTTGGGTTTTTGTCACCAACTGATTGGGAAATCAATTAGCAGTTGTGAGGCAAGTGATGCCGCCTGCAAATAGTGAATCAATCAGTTGTTTTGCACCTGCCATAATGGGTAAAGAGTCCCATTACCTAAGCAGGTTGCTAGCCAAATATGGTTGGTTTGCTGTGATCAAGCGGGAAATGTTAGGGAAACGTTTTGGCTCTACTGTTTCAGGTCTTGAGGATGTCTGACAGAGGAATCTCTAACCTTTTGGAAAAGATCATCGCTGGTAGAGATGTTGTAGGGAAGTTCAATGGTAACGGCTGCTGTTCTTGGATGAGGCGCCAACTGAGGAGTTAGGCGCCAAATCCCCTCTATAAATTCCCTGGAATTTCATATTAATGTAAAAGATTATTCCATCTGGGATATAAGTTCTATTGATCTTCAGTTAATTATTGCTGTGGTATACAATAATTGTGGACTCTTTTGTAGTATAAATAGTAAGGATCAGATATCCTTAGAAGAGAAGCAGATTTTAGATGTGAATCTCTGCAGACTCAGCGTGACGAGAAGAAAGGCCAGGAACCTCTGAATCTGAGAGTAAATTAAGTTCAGCTGTAACAAGGAAGAAGTCCTTATAGTTATTGTAATCAGTGGATTAATGCAGGTCTAGCATTGGACCGTATCAGGCTTATCTATTCAACTACTATAATAGTCATCATAATATTATTAATCACATATCAATACTATCAAGCAACGCGAATTGTGCATATAACAACCTATAAAGCTAACTTCTGGGAACTATCAGCTGAGCCAGTCTTTAACATCATTGAAAACCCAGATTCTAACTTAGTGCTCACCACAGGGTGTAGTTGAGTAAGATACGCCAATCTAGGATGCTTTATAAGAAGAATTAAATAAATTTCGGCTGGAATTGGTAACCATCAACTAGAGCGCCTTGAATTCAGCCAATCATAGAGAATCGGCTGCCTTGAAAGAGAGAGTCACTAAGATCAAGGAAGAAGTAGAAGATGTTCTCAATTTTTAAGGTGAGTTTACTAGGGAAAGTAACGTCATTGAAGAAGAAAGAAGGAGATTTAGTCCAAGAAGTTTTATTCTTGGGGATGGAATGCAAAGCGGATTGCATTTAATCTTATTCACTAAGCTCAGATGTGGAGCTTCTAGTGAAGCAAGTCAAAGAACTGAAGACTCAGAGATGTGAATGTGAACCCTATGCGATGACAACGCTGAAGAAAGGACCCCAAGAACTCCAGTTGGGAAGTTGACAATTCCTAAAAATATGCTGACTGCATTTGCTGCCATTTTGGAGATGACCCCCAAGATCACTCCACAAGTCAGTTGGGTAGCTGAGCCAAGAGTGGCGGCTAGAGAAACTTTGGAGGAATACAAAGCCATGCCAAAATTACCCAATTTTCATTGGGATAATGCACCTGCGTTCTTCCAATTGTATGACGCACTATGTTCAGGTGTGGCGATAGACAAAAAGCTTTGATAGTCATGAACTGTTTGATACAGACCGTCAAAACTTAGTGTTACCTTATCTAGAAGGAGAAAGATGGTCTTACTAGGAGGACAAGGCTGCAATAATGAAGGAGTTTGGAAGCCCCGTGCATATGTCAAAATGCAAGCAAGAATTCATGGGGATCCAATTCCAGAAAGATGAGACCTTAGCAAATTTTGCTGACCAATTCTACCAAGTTTTGCAGATTTTGGTTGGAGCAAAAGTATTGGATGATTTTTATGCATGGATTGCATTACAAGAAGCCCTTCAGCATTATCACAGTTTACACATTAATGTTGTCTTCCACGTTAGCAACTGAAATAACCACCTCACAAATGGTAATCACTTGAATATACTAGGAGCCACGTTTAAGGTCCCTAATTGAAGCTTCAAGCCAAGTTGTTCTTAAAGTTGAATCCTACCAAGGTGACTGAAAATGCTAAGAAATCAAACAATTAAAAAGTACCAGGAAACAGGCTTTTTTATTTTTTTTAGTACTAGATGGTCCCAACCCAAGGGGGGATTCATCGATGTTTATTGAATTACGCCTGGGCTTCTAAGAGCCTGAGGCGAGGGAAGGGGAGGGAGGAGGCATCGAGAAAGGGAGGGGGGTTTGCGCGCCAGAGCCGTGCTGCAGTAACAACTGAGCGGGGGAGGGTTGGCGACATAGTGCAGACCTTCAGGGCCATCTCAAAGTGTACCTGAAAGTGGGTGATCATGTGTGGAAGGGTCCACACCTGCTGGTCAAAGGCAGCACGAAGGAAGGAGTTATGGATGGTCCAGATGGCTGTGGCATAGGCGAGGACACGGAGGGGTCGGTGGCAACCAGGCAATGTCTGCTCAAACATGAGGTCTTACACAGGGTGTCCAGACCAGGGCTGAGCATGGAGGAGCGCGCGGGCCTTTGGCCAAAATGCGGCGACACCTGGACAGGTGAAAAAATGATGGAGGTGGGAGTCAATAGGCTCACACAGCGGGGGCAGCTTCGGTGCTGGAAGGTAGGGCCAGTCTGGTCCCCTGTCCTGTATGAACAGTGGAGCACCCTCCATAAGGTGTTGGACACCTTTGCTGACAGGATGGGGTGATAGACGTCCTTCCACAATTCCTCAAGGTCAAATCTCACGGAGGGAGGAGCTCAAGGAGTCTTGGGCAGATGGGAGGACGATCTTGGGGGTTGAGGCGAGTTGTGACAACTTGTACATTGTGCACAATTGCATGGCGACGTGGGCTGAGGCCAGGGCCTTCCCTTCTGTATGGGAAGGCATGGTGGATCCGCGCGCCTACTCGTTTCCAGGGCAAGGAGAGCCTGGTTCCAGTAGGGGGATGAGGATGGTTTTAGGCGATGGCCTGGGTGGTTTGTGAGCCACTCCCCAATGAGGTCAGAGATGCTCTAGGAAGACCCAGAGCTGCTGACACTGACTGGCGGAGGGCGGGCGCCCATTGGGGCATGGGGGTAGCGTCCCAGCAGACAATCGGCCATAGGAACTTCAGGAAGATTGTGGTGGCATGGGATCGCGTGTCCAGAAGCCCTAGGCCCCCTTCATTGCAGGGTTGGGCAATGGTTGAGAGGGCCATTGGTGGATGGTTTGAGCCCCAGATCCAACAGCGGAGGAGTACATTGAGCCGCGTATAAAAGGCATCTGTGAATGGGCAGACGTGCGCTAGGAACCAGACTTTGGAGAGAAGGAACACATTGGCCATCAGAGCTCGACCCTGGGGGGTGATGTGCCGCCGGTTCCAGCTGGCAATCCTGGAGTTAACTGCTGCAAGGAGCAAGTCCTCATTGTCTTTTAGCGCAACTCCTTGTTGGTTGGTGAGAACGCCCAGGTGACGGAAGGTACCGCGCTCAGGTTCAATACCAAATGGTGGGGGGAAGGTGGGGAGCCGACCTGCACAACTGTTGTCTTGGAGGTGTTGACCATGGCGTTGGACGCCTTGGTGTACCTCTCAATGGTCACAGCAGCGAGGGCAACATCCCCAGGGCAGCCAAATGCAATGGCAGTGTCATCTGCAAATGCCATGGTGCGTGTGGGGGCTTTACCTGGGACCAGAATTCCTGTTAGCTTGTCCTGTAAGGAGGCCAAGAGGGGGTCAAGGGTGATGTTAAAAAGGATAGGGCTCAGTGGGGTCCCCTTGCCGGAGACCTTGTCCAACTGGTACTGCCACTGTAAAACCCATTGGCGCCAGGACTCTGGTGTGGAGCTGGTCATAGAGCGCTGATATCCAGCGCCTAGCTGCGGGTGGGAGATGGAAGCGGGCCAGGGAAGCATCAATATACTTCCAGGATACCCGATCATATGCTTTCTCCATATCCAGGAGAGCCACAAAGCCATTCACCTTATGAGAGTTAGCAGTTAAATTCACGTGAAGGTCATTATAGTTGTCCCATAACGACCTCCCCGGAATAAAACCGTACTGGGGTGGGGAGAGGCGAGGTGACACCCATTTGGTGATGCGGTTGGCCAGAAGCTTCGTGAAGAGCTTGTGGTCTGTGTTGATCAACGCTATGGGGCGCCAGTTCGCCTGGTTCTCACGGTCTGACTTCTTGTAAATGAGGGTCGTGATTGAGCCTCTGGAGTCGGGGAGGACCTCGCCATTCACCAAGAGTGCAGCGAAGAGGTCGCGGAGGGTTCTGGCTATCACTGCAGGTTCCAGAAGGTACACCTCAAAGGGTATTCCGTCTGGGCCTGGGGCTTTAAGCCGTGGGGATTTCAGAAGGGTTTCCATCACCTCCTGGATGGAAATAGGCGCCAGTAGAGCCTCATCAGCCCGTGGGTCAATGGGCGGCTCTGGAGCCCGCCACAGGAAGTCTTGGATGTCCGATGGGTCCACCTGGGTGGCATGGAAGAGGCTGGAGTAGAAGCGGTGTAGTTCCTGCGTGATTTCCTCCTTGTCTGAAGTGGTTGTAGTGCCAATCTTCAGTGCAGTAATATCCTGCGCTGTTGACCGGGCTTTCTGTTTCTGAAAGAAAAACGGGTGGGGCGTTCCCATTGAGCATAGTAACGAGATGTTGTAAAGTTTGCTGCCCGTTCTTCCTGCAGTGTGAGCTCCAAGCGGAGTGCTTCCTGCACCGCTTCCCAGTCTTCCAACCATCTGGGAGAGGGCGAAGGCTGGCAGTTTCGCTCTAGATATCTGATTCTGGCTTCCGCCCTTTTGACTCTGGCGCGAGCTGCAGTCATCTGGGCTTGGCACAGTTGTAAACAACGCGGGTGATGCCCTCCTTGGTCACCGCATATTTAGCCTTGTGGTCAAGCAGGTGGGGTGGGGGGAGGTGAGAGTCTCCCGGATGGTCATAGACAGCTTCTCCTTAGTGAAGGGGCTGTTGATAAAAGCTGGGGCAACCCTAGGCCAGAACCTACGCGACGGTCTAAGTGTGGTGGTGAGGACAACGGTGAGTGACCTGTGATCACTCAGATGTTTGTCACGAGAGATGGGAGAGAGACGCGGCCAATTAGCAGGGGGCCAATCAGTGCCATATCTATGCGTGACGCTGACTGGAAAGCTCCTCCATCATACTGGATCCTAGTCATGCAACCTAGGCCAGACGCGGAGGGTGGAAGCGCATCTATAAAGCCACTCAGGCGAAGGAAATCCTGGAGGTGACTTGATCCAGGGCGTTCCTTTGCTGCAGGGGAGTAAGAGTCACGGACGCGACTTAAGGTTGTGTTGAAATCTCCTAAGAGGACTGTATTCCGTGGGAGATTGAGTTGGAGGAGCTCTTCCAAGAGCCGATTTTGCTCCTGACCTGCATTAGGCAGGTAGATGCTTGCAGCGAAGAAGGAGAAGTCAGGAGTGTTGAGTTTGGCCAGTATGAGGCGGCCACCTAGATATTGTGAAAAAGAATGGGTTTTAACCCGGGGATTCAAAACAATAAGGGCGGCATGGTTTGTCCAGAAGGAGTTGCCTCCAAACTGTTCATTCCATGCAGATTGTTCGTGGGGGAGGATATGGGGCTCCTGGACAGCAGCGATGTCAATTTGTGCTGACCTGAAGTTTCGGAGGAGGCGGGCTCTCCGCTTAAAGTCCCGCAACCCATTTGCGTTGATGGATTGCAGGGCCAGGGTGCTGCCATGGGGACTCATAGCTGTTCCCCTCCATGTCCTGGGGGGTTGCCAGCGCTTAAACCTGCTGCTGTGAGGCGGCTAGTTTTGAGTCCTTTAGCTTGACTATTAGCTGCAATCCGTGAGGAGCGTCGAGGGTTCTGAGGGGAAGGAGAGGGTGGGGGGGCGGAGGACCCAGTAAGCCAGCCTAGGATGCTGCCCCCGCTCCGTTGCAGGAAAAGGACCTGAGGGTGCTCAATGTTGACCTCCGCGGTGTCCCCATTTGATGAGTCTGAGTCCATATTCACTTCCTCCAACACTGCAAAGGATCCGCGCGAAATGGACTGTGGGGTTGGGGTAGGACTCTTTGAGGTGGCACTTCTACCGCAGGCCGCGAGTTGCCAGTCCATGCTGGTGGGCATAGCTCCATTGGGAGCTGAGGGTTGATGCGATAAATCGCTGGTGGAGGTTGATGGGGGTGCCGCGGAGCCCTGAGTGGGGGTGGCTGACGAGGGGCACCCTGTGGGAGATGCCTTGCGCTTGGTGAGAGAGGGAGTTGACTCTGGGAGATTGAGGGGGTGCCCATTGGAAGGGGGGCATGAGCGCGAAGGTATCCCATACCAATAGTGGGGTTAGCTGTTTCAACTGCTAGGCGTAAGGCCTCAGGGGACAGGTCTTGAACGGGAACCCATTGTGTGGATTGTGGAATTGCTGCTGCAGCCACGTGGGATCGTTTTTGGCCTGGTTTAGGCCCCTGGGTGGTGGCTAAGAGGGCTTGTTTTCGAGCTGTGCAGCCACTATACAAGTGTCCAAGGGCGTTACACCATGAACACTGGGGGCGCGCCTGATCAGGGTCGACAAAGAAGATCTCAGGGCATGCCCCAATTACCGCCACACGAGGAATAACCTCAATGTTGCGGGATACAGTGGGGGAGGGGATGAACGACGCCCTAGCAGTGCGAGCTCTTTGAGTGGGAGCATAGTAAGAGGGGACGCTAAAGTCCACTGAAAGAACAGACCCAAACTCCATTAAACCACGATGGAGTGCCAGTTTAAGAGACTCAGGATCAACAGTCGTTGGTAGGTTGGAAAAAGTAACCCATGAAATTTTCTCCAGGTGAGAGCGTGTGTGCGGGAGATGCGAAGAGATCTGCGTGGAATAATGACCTGGAGGGTGGCAGCATGGTCAGCAAGGGCAGCTTCAGTGAAGCCCACATCGATGTAGTGGCCCTCCACTGATTCATGGATGGTGGTGTTAATAGGGAATGTCTCCGCAATCGCTGCAAAGTATGAGAAGTAATCCTCTGTATAGAATTCAACAGGGTTATGCCCATAATAAAGGCGAATTGCGTGGGAGAGGGTTGAGCGAGGTAGAGCTTTTTGCGCTCTAGTTTCGGCCCATTTCTTCTTAACATCAGCAATAAACGCCACTTCACAGGGATCAGCTTTGGGTAGCGTTGGTGCCAGAGGTTTTTGCCACGCCCCAGTGGCTCCTTTGTTACGTTTGTGTTTGCTTTGGGCTGCAATTGCAGGTTGAGTGTGAGCTGGTGGTTTGGACAAGTTTGCGGAGTTCCCTTGTTTCTGGAATGTTACAGCAGTTGCTGGCGTCATATTAGATTGAGGGGCGGTTTGTTGGGCCTCGCTAAATTGGGGAGGCCCATCCAGATTGGAATTAACTCCAGCCAGTTGGGAGGAGGGAGATGTTTCATCACCATCTCAATCTATTTGGGTAAATTCAGCCCGAGTATTTGCTGTGATTTCGTGGGCAAAACTCACTGGCTGATTGGTGAATTGGTCGTTTTCAGCATATTGAGATAAAGTGCCGACTTGAGAAGTGCCGATTATGGAGTTTAAATGGGACGGGTGAGATTGGAACTGGTGTGAAGTTCCAAAATCTGAACCATTTAAATCCCCTTTGGGAAGAGTAGATTGTCCCAATTTGGTGCTTAGTGAACCAGAATGTGCGGCTAATCCAACCTTACATCCGAGGGTTTGGGGGCCAGTTGATTGTTGGGCCTCGCTGAATTGGGGAGTCCCATCCAGATTGGAATTAACTCCAGCCAATTGGGAGGAGGGCGATGTTTCATCACCATCCCAATCTATTTGGGTAAATTCAGCCCGAGTATTTGCTGTGATTTCGTGGGCAAAACTCATTGGCTGATTGGTGAATTGGTCGTTTTCAGCATATTGAGATAAAGTGCTGACTTGAGAAGTGCCGATTATGGGGTTTAAATGGGACGGGTGAGATTGGAACTGGTGCGAAGTTCCAAAATCCGAACCATTTGAATCCTCATTGGGAAGAGTAGATTGTCCCAATTTGGTGCTTAGTGAACCAGAATGTGCGGCTAATCCAACCTTACATCTGAGGATTTGGGGGCCAGGTAGCTGGGTATCGCCCCTCATGGAGGGAGCCAGAAACACGGCGTCAGCAATAATAGATGGGGCTGAATTAGTTGACACAATGGGGGAGATGAATGTCTGGATGGGCTGAGTTGCATTCAACTGAGCAGACGCCATTAAAACAGCGTGGGTGATGGCCTCCTTGGTTGGAGGGGGCCCAGCGGGTTGGTGGGAGGCAGCGCACACAGAGCTGTTAGGCGTGCAGGTTGCAGAAGTGCGATCAGGTGAACTGGCGCTAGTTGGAGTAGCTCCAGGTTGGGGGTGGTGCCTGCTTTCATGGCTGCTGCTTGAGAGTGGGTGATTCTGGTTGACCCTGAGGTGGGTAACCGAGGGTTGCTTCGTTTGGGGTGGTGCTGGCTCGTTTGGCATAGCCTGCGGGTTCTTTTGCGGGGTTTCCCGCCATATTTGCTAATAGTTTTCGTAAATCCCTTTAGTGGAGCTAAATTTCAGGCTGAATTGATTTTCGAAAAGTGATGCTTAGCAGAAAAAGATTCCAGGAAACAGGCTTGAGGAGTTCAAACGGACTGACAAGAGTAACAAATGCTGTCATCAGTGCGGAGGGAAGTGCCACTTTGCTGCCCAGTGCTTTAGCAAGAAGCCTAAGGAGCAAATCAACGTGGTCCAGGCAAAGAAGGCCAAACCTGAACAGGGGTTAGGAAAAGGTCTCGCAGCCTAGACGCGGATCAGCCTAGAGCTGTGGCTAAAACTGTCTCTCCCAATATCTTAAATGAGTATATTGACATTAGTGATCTGTTTATCAATGACAACGCACATGACCAGCTTTACCAAATGATCAACTTAGACAACAATGTGGCAACCAGAGCTGGAGCAAAGGAAAGCGACCCCAAAATATTAAGGGAGGTTGCTCGCACATATGTGCGCCAACTAGCAGACAAGATTTGATCTGTGAGAAATTGGATGATCTAGCTGAGGTCAAATTAAATGAGGCGAATCTGTCAAACCCCTAAGCGCAATTAAAAAATCATTTACTGATCTGTCAGTGCAAATAATTTTAACCTTTATTTAACAAATAATGCCGCTATACACTCAGTAAATACCATGTTGCAATACTCTGAGTCTATGTATATTGATATACTGGTTAAAAGATTATTGGTGCAGGAGATTATTGACAGCGGGGTGCTAATTAATATTGTTTTGACCAAGCTGGTTAAGAAAATGAGAATCTCGCCTGATTTGGAACATAATAAGAAATATGGAACCACTGGCCAAATGCAACCATTTCCTGTGGAGCATATAACACTTTACCATTCAGATTTGTATCTTTAGTGATATCCTCTCCAACAATAGTTTGACCAACCTAAAACTATAATATTCTAATCAGGACCGAGTCTCTAAGGAAATACAGAGTTAAATGTAATTTTTAAGATAATAAGTTGACAAATTGGGTCAGACACTACCTTGAGTTTATTAGAGATATGGGGAAACTCCGCTGACCAGGAGAAAAATTTCATCAAGCTGATCTACAATGATGGCATTATCCCAATTTGCTACCAATTGATTAGTCAAAAGAAAAGAGAAGTGCTGACGGAAATCCTGGAAAATTGGGGAATTCTGCTACAAACCAAGGCTTTGGGTACCATACCACCAAGGTTGCAGGTCATAGTTATTATGGGATTGACGTTGAAGATACCAGAGCTGGTGTATGGAGAAGTTGGTAGCCCCTGGAAGAAGTACAGAGTAGAGTCATGGGTGGCTCCTGGAATAGTCATGCTGTGCCATGGAGAAATCCGAGTTTTCTAGAAATTTGAGTGTAAAACCAATGAAGATCAAGAAAATAAGATCGTTGCATTTGTCCATCTGATCCTGACAGCAAAAATTCAAAGGTTCCATGATTTTGGGACCTTTGCTGAAATGGGATTGCCAGCAGGGGTGGCTGAGAGTACCAATCTATTGTCCAACCAAGAGCAACTCGCTGATCTGATGGAAAGACAGCAGTAGGAGGTGTTTGAACTATTTTGAAAAGTATTGGGAAATCTTTTCTTAGGATGATCACGATATGGGATGTGTTAAGAATTTCATCCATAAAGTCTAAACTGGGGAAAATTTACCAATAAGAATGAGATCAGTTTGATGGTCAAAGGCTTCTGAGGTGGTAGTGGAAGAAAAAATTGAAAAACTATTGAATCATGGGCTCCTAGTTCCATCATCAAGTTCCTGGGCGAGCCCTATCCTGATCATGAAGAAGAAGGACAGCTCTAATTGGGTATTAATCACTTATTGGAAGATGAACAAAATAAGTAAGAAGGATTCATATCCACTACCACAAATCAATGATGCATTAGATCGATTAAAAGTAGCAAAGTATTTCTCCATAATGGATTAAATATTAGGATATTGGCAAATCGATTTTACCAAGTGAATATCAGGAGTAATGCGCAATCATCACCGTGCAGTGGCTATACCGACCAATTCAGATGTTCTAAGGTCTTTGCAATGCGCCTGCAACGTTCCAGAGGTCTATGGATGCCATATTGAATAAATTAAAGGTGACATGCATCCTGGTGTACTTGGACGACATAAATGTGTCCAGTAGGACCTTTACTGACCATTTGCACCACTTTGAAGGAGTCTTCAAGAGACTTTCCTTGGCTAACCTGAAAATTAAGCAGAGGAAGTGCCACCTTTTTAAAAAGAGTTTGAATATCTGGGGTTCACCATCATCTTTAGTGGACTGCAGCTGCAAACCCAGAAGTTTGAGGCCATAGAGCCTATGGCCATCCCAAGAAGTGTCCAAGATATCCAAGTGTTCCTTGAAATGGTTGAATATTACTTAAGGTTAATATAGAATTTTGCAAGAATTTCTGAGCCCCTTTTTCATTCGTTGAAGGATCCAAAAAAGGATTCATTTGTAACGAAGAGGTCCAAAGTTATTTCAATGAGTTACGACATATCTGGTAACCTCGCCAATTTTGAAATATCCAAATTTCAATCGGGAGTTTATAGTGCATACTGATGCTTCATTAACGGCGATCAGCGCCATCCTGAATCAAGAAGATGAGCTTAGGGAAAATCATCCGGTAGTTTATGTGAGCTGGACATTATCAGCAGCAGAACAGAATTACACCGTTACTGAGTGTTAATGCCTTGCGGTGATTTAAGCCTGTAAGCAGTTTTGGGTGTATATTCATGGTATAAACTTTAAAGTGGTGACGGACCACTCCTCCCTGTGTTGGCTGCATAACTTAAGAGAACTGGTAGGACGTCTGTACCAGTGGGCATTGAGGCTTCAATCTTACGACTTTGAGATAGTTCACCAAGTGGGAGCCTCTCATCAAAACGTGGACGGCTTATCAAGGTTACCAATAGTCCAAGTGGTATACCAACAGGTTGATGATCTGTTTCAGAGAATAGTTGGTGGAGAAACTAGGAAAGAGCCTCAAGAGATCCAAGGTGGGCTTTGGAAAGCAATGCAAAACACCAAGACCAAGGACGGACAAGTATTTAAGATGATCAATGGAAAATGACTATTATTCTCAAGACCATCAGAATGAACGTCAAATGTTCAGCCGCACATAAGGTTGTCAGGCATGGAGGCCTGAGGAAGATGATCAGACACATTTACTAGTACTATTACTGGAGTCTATCAACTATTACATGGCTGATTATCTTGCTTGCTGCGTGGAGTTCCAGTTGCACAAACCACACAAGAACACAGTTGGATATTAACTGGTACGCCCTGGATTTGTCTGGCATATAGTGTCCATTGATGTGATGGGACCACTGACTGTGAGCACAGGGGGAGTCAAATATATAATAGTTGCAACCGACCATCTGACCAGATGGGTCAAGATAAAGGCCTGGCAAAAGTGGATCCTACAAGTACTGCACAGTTTATCATGGATCAAGTTAAATACCGTCATAAATGCCTGCAAGTCTTGTTAAGTTACAATGGAATGAATTTCACATCCCATGTGGTCTCAAGGTTTAACAAAATAATGGGGATCTGAAGAGTCGTGTTAGTACCCTACCAGCCAGAGATAAAGGACTGGTAGAACTAGTAAATGGAACGCTAGCCATGACGCTGAGGAAGTTGTTCTCTGGGAGAACTTCCACATGGGGAACATATCTCAGTTCAGTGGCGTTTGCATATAACATCAATCATTATATAGCAAAAGTAAAACTCCATTTGAGTTGTTGTATGGAAAAAAGGCCGCGTTACCGCCAATTCTATATTTAGTGGTCAAACGAATATTGGGGATAGTGCTGAGAAGTACTTGCTCTGACTTTCAAATATCATGTCTGAGATGAAGTTGCAAGCATTTAATACAAACTTGAAGAAAAAGATCAAGGTCAAAATGATAGATTATAAGAACCAACTGGCATTATCCAAATAATACATAGGTGCTAAAGTAGCCTATTGTGACATGCATGGCTTTGGAAGAAGAAACAATTTAGATGCGCTTTGGTTGGGTCCATTCCAGTCTATTGGCAAGATGGTAATGGACGCATATCCCATCAAGAACCTCACAGATGGAAAGGATTGTTAATCATGTCCATGTTAAGTATCTAAAGCAGTGAATCCAATAAAAAAATAATAAGAGTGTTCCCAAAGGACTGCTGAACCATTGAGATGGCTATGTCCTGGTATTTTTAAGTCCTAAAAAAGGACAGTTGATTTAAAATAAATGGTTAAGTCTTAAAAAATAAGACCTCTGAACCCCGAAAACTGGTAGGTCAGAGTATACCTAGGAACCAGTTTGGGGAATAATAATTAAAAAGATGGATCGCTGAACTGAGTGAAAGTCATATTTATATAAAATAAAAAAGAAAACAATAAAAAAGATAAAAGTATAGAGAAAACTAATATATACATAAAAAAGGCATATTATTTATAATTTTTTATTGGTTATCCTTGACTTGGTATGATTCTGCCTATGTCTCTTCTTGGGGGAGGGAGGATGTATAACAGTAGGAGTAAATAACCCGTTAAAATCTACTTGAGATTGAACGCTAGCAAGGGCTAGACCTACACAAAGCCAGGTTTGTTGGGCAGAGTCTGAACCCTGAGATAATGCGATGAGGGGAAGAGAAATTGAGATGTCAGTACTTGCCAATTGTCATACCCCAGATTGGGGAGGGAAACAACAGAACAACAAGAGGCAGTCAGCAAATAACCCAAGTAATCCTGATATGGCACTAGAGCTGGAAGCTTGGACTTAAATGCTTGTCAATGGGCTTTGTCAAGAACGTTGGACATGTGAGCCAGCATAGAGCAAGGGATACTAGGTGGAGGTTGCTGAATCATGCCCCAATCAGAGCCATAAGAGGGAGGTATCAATGAGAAGCGCCATAAATGAGGTAGTCATGCAGGGAGCAGACGGCATCCTGAAGATGACAACTACAAGCTTCTTGGATTTGAAAACAGAATGAATGATGGAATTCGGGAAGTCTGGAAGCTTTGTGGCCCAACTTTGAAGAAATTGGCCTGCAAAACAAAGGTCATAGGCTGCATTGTCTTGATCTAAAAGGCTTCAGAGATTGCAGGGGTTTCAAGCTATGGATAGAGCCTCAATTACTTGGTTCCTCAATTTTGCATGGGGGAGCTCAAAATGTTCGAAATTTCTGATAAACAGTTCAGTTGAAAGAACAGCTGGTTTATAATATTGGCTGAGTCAAAAAAGGAACTCAGGAAGCAAGTTGGATCCAGAACAAAACAATTGACTAATATTGGATGTCATTGCTTCAGGAGGTTTGATGATAATAGTAGTATCCATGCTAGGAGCCAATTCTAGGAGAGCATCGAAGTCCAATTTAGGAACCAATGGATGAGGGAAAATTGGCCGTGAGTTGTTTAAGATGGTCACTACTCTGGTTTCATTGGGGTCAGATACCATTTCTGGTAGTTCAGTGGAAGGACTACCTAAATATGCATGACTTGGAGTATGGGCCCTAGGGGGACCATAGAAGAGATTTCTTTGCGCAGGACAACTCATCAATTGGAAGAGCAGGGAAAATTCATCAGAAAGATTGTCAAGATATTGCTAAAACCAAGAATTCAAGTTGGACATATGAGCTGGATGAGAGGGGGAAGTTGTATTACTTATAATGGTCAACATTATTCACTTTGGTATTAATTAAGCTCTAATTTCAACGAAATTAATCTCAAAATTAATGATAAGCTCTTCAGAAAAATATATGAATGATATGAGCAAAAAAAATTAAGAGAAAATAAAAAAGCAAAAAACATTGATCATTCTTAATTTTCTTTAAGACAGACATCAATGGCAGTAACCTCCTTTTAAGGATGAGGAGGGAGATCAGGAAATCAAGGACGCCAAGCCAAGATCCTGAATATGACAACGGGTTATATGCACTGACTGGGGGAAAAACCAGCTTTCTTGGACTAGCATTATAACTAGTAGTTTAACTAGACTGGCATGACAGTGGGTCATGAGAATCGCGCTCCAAGGAGGCAATAATGAGGAAGAAAAGGAAGAGAACCGCATGCAAAAGGTTGCCTTGAGCAGCGTTGAGTGCAGATAGGCTGTGCTCCACTGGAAACTAAGAAATTTTTGACCTGGTCCGAGGTGGCTTCTCCTGTCCCAATCTTATTTTGTTGAGATTCTAGGCAAGAGGGTGATGTGTTGTGATTTTTGCCCACCTTTCCAGCTTCCCAGGTTACCTGTTTTCCGCTAGTGGTAAGTCCTTCTGGAGAATGAATTGGATATTGGTTGACCTTGATTCTGGGTTAATAATTTTTGGAAAATTCTTGGGTAATTTGCCAAGTTTGGATCCATTGAGGATTGATCCAGGTGAATGCTTAAGATCTCATTGGCAGAGTTGCCAGTGAAATTGGGACATCTGATAGTTGATCCTTGATTGACTATCAGATGTACCAATTGTAATTGATTGGGTTTTGTCACCAACTGATTGGGAATTTAATAAGCAGTTGTGAGTCAAGTGATGCCGCTTGCAACTAGCAAATCAATCAGTTGGTTTGCAACCTGCCATAATGTAACAAGTCCCATTACCTAAGCAGGTCACTTGCCAAATATGGTTTGTTCACTGGGATTGAGAGGAAAACGTTAGAGACACGTTTTCTGACTCTTTTTCGTTTCAGGTCTTGAGGATGTCCAACAGAGGAATCCTTAACCCAATGGAGAAAACCATTGCTAGTAGAGATGTCATAGGGAAGTTCAATGGCAATAGCTGCCATTTCATGGCTGCGGCGCCAACCAAGGATTTGGGCGCTGAATTCCCTCTATTAATTCCCCAGAATTTCATATTAATAAAAAAGCTTCTTCCAGTTGGGGTATAAGTTCTATTCATCTTCAGTTATTTATTGTTGTGGTATACAATAAATGTGGACTCTTTGTAGTATAAAGAATAAAGATTGGATATTCTTAGAAGGGAAACAGACCTTAGACGTGAATCTCCACAGACTCAGCGTGATGAGAAGAAAGGCCAGGAACCTCTGAATCTGAAAGTAAATTAAGTACAGCTGTAACAGGGTGAAGTCCCTATAGTTAAAATAATCAGTATTTTATTGTGGGTCTAGCGTTGGACCGTATCAGGGTTATCTATTCAACTACAGATAATAGTCATTATGCAATTATCAATCAAATATTAATTACTATTATGCAACGCGAATAGTGCACATACCAGACCTATGCAGTTAACTTCTGGGAACTACCAGCTGAGACAGTCTTTAATATTGTTGAAAACCCCAGATTTTAACAGTTTATTCCCTCATAATAAAGATCTCTCTTGCGCCAATTTTTATCATTTGTTAGTAGTTAGGCCGCTAGATTGGTAAAGGTAGGACTGAAGATCCCCAAAGTAGGTGCTGGGTAATGCACCTGGTATGGTCGACGCATATAACTCCCATACCTCAATACTACAAGGAAGCACTATAGAAACTTGGTTTAGCCAGCCACCAACAATGAAGAAATGAGGGCCGTCAGCCATGAGGGTTGAAGGTAGCAAGAAGCCTGTCTGCCTGTGATGGGGATGGACTTGCTAATGCCCAAGTGGGGCTGGCGATTGCCTATGAGGGTGAGAGCAAGGGGTTGGGCCGCTCAGGAAGGGGTCTAAGGACCACCCGTGCACTCCAAGAGGGTTAATCTCACCAAGGTGAAGTTGTTGGTCTGCTATGTTGGTAAGTTGCCTGCGAATATGTAGGGAAAAGCTACATCTATGAAGGCAAAACATCAAGGGACAGAAGTCCTCATACTGTGAATCCTGGCACACTAGCAGAGTCCTAATATTGCAAATGTAAAATTTGTGACATTGGTGCTCACTACAGGGTGCTCCACTAGTGGGCTGCTCAATTAGTTGAATGTATGGTTAGGAGTTGGAGAGAGTTACTGGCTTTAATTTCCAGCGCCTCTTGGAGGCGTGGAGGTTGCACCCTGAACCTCCCTGTCAGGATTTTGCCATCCTTCATCCCTGAATCTATTACCCTGAATATTCCTCTATCAATTTCTGAGGGGGGTGAGTGAATTTAGTCCCATCAAGTCTCCTAAACATTATCACGCTTATCATGATAAAGTAAACTCAGAAGATTTAATCTCTCAAAGATTAGAAAAGATCAGATCCAAGGGGAGCCACTACAAACCTATGAATATTAAATCTTTTTAATAATAAAAATTAAGTCTTTTTGTGTGTTTAACTATTTTATATAGTTACAAAATTTTTCTGGATAGTCCACTAACGTAACTTTGAGAGAGGACCTGCCATTTTTAAAGTGTAATTCAAAACTTCAAATGAACTCTCTTTCCACTCAGCATAACTTTCTGAGCAAAATTATATGGATTAAAAAGAAAAAACTTGATTGCCCGCTGTATTTTCCTCCAATGTCCTCAGATTCCCCACTGGCTGCCCCAGTGTGGGGCAGCGGCGAAACTCCCCCCACCATTTTCCATATGAAAGAAAACATACTCAGACTGAATCACACAGTCATACTAAACCCCTGGGATGATTCATTCCTCCCAAGGATCTTTACGCCCACCTCACTCAAACCCAAGCAGTGCCACATTGCCCCCTGGTGCTCCCCTGGAGTTACATGCATTTTAGCCTTAGGTTCAAATATGGGAAACTTTTCCCTTACCACGACCAAGCCATTATCAAAATGGCTCAGGCGGTGATGCATGCCACCACTTTTATAGACTTCTGTCCCTATAAGGGGTATTTTGATCTCAGCTTCACATGTGAATCTGATGCTGCCACTGTGGCAACTGTGCCCCTGGTTTTCCAGGGTACCCCACTCCCAACAACTCAGACCTGGCTTCCAGCGGACACCACTTTGGTGGTTCAGTTCGCTGGTTTGCCCACACCCCTTCCCCCTGAGGTGCTCCACCAGGAGCTGATGGAAGCTTTGGCAGCCTATGGCTCCAACTCCATCTTGCAATTTGTGGTCCCAAATGGGGCCACACGCCTCGCAGGGCCTTGGGCGTATGCCACAATCAGCCCTGAATCAAACAAAATTTCCCCATTGATTCACCCTCACGCCATTATCCCCTCTGCCCCCAACCATCTGTTCTGGTCCTGCATCAAGGGCAGATGGACGATCTGTCCATCCTGTTTCAAGTTGGACCACTTGAAAAACAAGTGCCCAACCCTAGCTGCTTCTGACGGCGCTGATTTTTCATCCGCCAGCCTCCAATCCACCACCCACCTTGCACCAGCTTCAGTATGGGGTACAATCCTACCTCCCCCTCCCCCAAAGCCTGATGCTGCAGCTGCATCTGTAACCACCAATCAGCCTCCTTATCGCCCCAGTGACACAAATGCTCCCTCCAATCAAGCACAGTAATGGACCCCAGTTCACTCCCATGCATCCTCCAACAAATCAACCAAACCTCAACCATACGCCAATTCCCCAATTCAATTCAACCAAAACTCATGGGAGTTATTGGCTGAAATTGACGAATCAGGTAATTTCATTGAAGAATCATTTCTGCACGTTTATGCGGTTCTGTAATGCAATATGGGATTCCAAATTCCCCCTCATTTATATGCCCCACGGCCAAATGCCAAATCATTCTACAGCGACCACCAGCTTGCAGTAGAAGCAGCTGCCACACCAGATTGTCATCCCCTCCGCAAATTTGCCGCCAAATCAGTGGCGATGCTCACAAGAGGTATTCCACCTCCTATTATCCGCATAAATCTCACCCCAAAAAGTAAGATTAATATGAATCAATTGCACAAAAATGCCAATGACGCTATTCAGAATGTGGTAACTGTAGCACGGAATCCTAAAGCTAAGATTACCCAAACCAATATTGCCACGTTTGTTAAATTACCAGATGCCCGCATTAAAGCCAAAAAGCTTTAGCTGAATATATCTTTGCCATTTTTGTAGTTGGCAATTTCTCAGAAATACCAATCATTAGTAATATTAAACCACATACCTGCCAATGCCCTGAAGCTCTTGCTATCTTCCTTGACATGCACCCTACTCTAAAATGAGGAAGCTGCTGCTGAAGATGAGCCCCCTGATCCCCCCCTCCCCTTCCGCCATGGAGGGATAAGTGGTCTCCGCTACCCACCTGGTTGGTTGTTTTATTCAGTGTGCTTCATTCAATCTGCTCATTTGGGCGTTTTGTTTGAATCAGTTAGTTACTTTATTTTTAGTTTTAGTTTTTAGTTCTGTAATGTCTGTCCCCTGGTTGGCTTACCTCAGTTAAATAAAATTTGAAACTTCAAAAGTGGTGCTCACTATGGGGCCACTCTGAGTTACGCACCAGTGAAAATGTTGATCACTGCAATGGATTCTCCTTTTCCATCCAAAGAGTCTCAAGACCATGGTCAGGGCAGTGTTTTGCACTGGGTTCATTCCACTAGGACTAAAATTTTCAGGGCGCCATCTACGTTGGAATTTTATGCCAATCTAGAGCTTAATGGTCCTAACTTAAGTTTATTACAATTCTCAGATGCAGACTGAAACCCTATGAGACATTATCCAGCAATTACTCGATGGTGTCCTTTTTCCTGGAATCCGTTCTACTTGATCTCAGGCTAGTGCTATGCCCTCTATTATGAGTTATTTATATCAAACTTCTCAGTTTCCTGAGGATATTACTGGGCCTTATTTATGTCAGTTTAGCATCCCGCTTTGTACCACTTGTTACAATTAGTGGGAATACATCATTAAGGGATATTAAACCCTATAGAAGTACTGCAATCTTTTTTCATCTTTCTCTAAGTTTTTCAACTCCACTTGCAAGTTCAGTTGGGATAATCATGATGCCATTATTAGTAATTGTAATCTCATCAATGATGTACAGCATAGGATCACTCAAAAGGACCATAGAGTATCTAGATTCTTTGCTCCCAGTTGGTGGAATGTGTCTCAGAAGAACAAATTGAGTGGAGAGATGATCTGACTTGCTTTTTGAGCCAAAGTCAGGAAGCGCAAGAGTAAAATTAGAAACCGCTTCATCCAACTGGAGCAATTATTATCCAACTCTAAAATTTAATTCTGAAATATGGAGGGAACTCCCAGATTTATGGGCTCACCCAGGGTACCAGGTCCTCATGGACCAGTGGGTCCCCCTGGACCTATTAGGCCCAATGAGCCTATGGGACCTAGAGGACCCACGGGATTATCTGGAGACGTTGTACCCTTAGGCCAGGTGGTCATCCTGGTCCAGTAGGACTGCTGGACCTCCTGGGTGCTGTTGGGCCTCCAGGTCCTTTTCAATCTTTTGAGCCTGAAGGCTCTGTAGTTCAACTGAGTCTAATCTTAGTTCCCTCTCTGAGATTATTGAACAGTTGCAAGGGCAATTTAACAAAGTAACCCAGGCTTGTAACTTAACTCTTGATGAAACTCCTATTAACCCCCTCTTGGCGCCCCAATCCTTAGCTGATGAGCTGAGTAACCTAGGAAAATGGGCTATGGATGCTTATGTTTTACTACAATCATGTGAATCTAAGGGGAATCTTTTTCAAACTCAGATCACTTCCTTGGAGCATAAATTCCAGGCGCAGGTTACCAAAGAATCAAATCAATTATTATAGACTGAATTATAAAAAATCTCTTATATCCTTGTGCTTTTCCATTATTATTAGTGAATAAAAAAGATGGCTCTCACCGATTGATTATGGATTGTCATAGAAAAAATGCAATCACTCATCATGATAGCTACCCTTTACCAAGGATTGATGATTCACTCCTTCTTCTTGCTGGCTCCACCTATTTTTTTGCAATGAAAGCCCGTGGTTATTGGCAGATTGAGTTGGCTCCTGAAGATTGGGCCAAATGTGCTCTGATTTCTAGTGAGTGCCTGTATGAACTAACCCATATGCCACAAGGGTTGATCAATGCTCTGATCACTTTTCAGAGGGCCATGGATGACATGCTCTGATACTTGAAGCTAACCTGCGGCATGATGTATTTAGATGACATTAATGTTTTTGAATACTTTTACAGATCATTTGGACCACTTACAAGAAGTTTTTAGCCACATTTAAAATTTTTTGTTAAGTCTCAAACCTTCTAAAGCTCCTTCTTTCAGAATTAAATGGAGTTCTTAGGGCACAAATTTTCAGGTAAGGAGATTCAACCCCCTACCAAACAAAATTAAGGCCATTACATGAATGTCTCCTCTGGCCTCCTTGCGTGATATACTGGTCTTCATAGGGATGGTCAGTTACTAACAACAATTTGTACATAAGCTTGCTGATTTGTCTGATCCTTTATTCTATCTGTTACAAAAAGAGATTCCATTTGAGTGGGGATCTGTTCAGGAGAAATCCTTTTACTTATTTGAACTTTGATAATCAAAGCACCTGTTGTAATCTAGTACTAAAAAAAGAACCTGTTGTAATCTAGTACTTAAAAAGCACCTGTTGTAATCCATCCTTACCTTGATAAACAGTATATTCTGCACACTGATGTGAGTAATGTGCCATAGGGGACATCTTGTCTCAGTATGTGAGGATCAAATTGATCATCTGGTGGCCTATTACAGCAAGACCCTATTCAAGGCTGAGCGAAACTATAGTATGACCAAACAAGAAGTGCCTTACTGTAATTATTACAAATTAAACTATTGACTCTCCTTATATGGTAACCACTTCTCTGTTGTTACCAACCATATTTCCCTAATAGGGTTACAAAATATGAAGGATCCAGATGGGTGGTTGGCTCACTTGAGTTTTTCAATTACAAGTTTATGATTTTTTGATTGTTCATCGCTCAGGTACCAAGCATCAAAATGCAGATGTCTTGTTCAGCTGCCTGTGTTAATTTTGGATCCTTAGAAGGAGGAGCGATTATATGACCTTATTGGCCGATCTAAGCTGTGGGATAAAGAATCTGAAGCGGATTGAGCCTACATTAAGGCCATTACCCAGGGCACTATTATATAAGAGGGATCTTTGTATAATAAGGTCAACTCTAAATGGTTTCCTTTTTATATCCAAATTCACAGTTTAATACTATTGTAGAAGGTCATAGTCAAGTGTGTCACAGTGGCCTAAAGAAGACATATGTTTGGCTGAAATTCAGATATTATTGGAACAATATTACCACTTCTATCAAAGAGGCTCCTGATGCTTATCTTACTTGTGAAAGTCAGGGAACCTCTAATCCCATTTATCAACATCAAGTGATTCCACTGACAAAGGCTTTTGAAGTGGTTAGTACTGATGTTGTCAGACCCTTGCCTCGAGGGTTGTATGGACACCAATCTATTATTATAAGCCGTTGACCATTTAAATAATTAGGTTGAGGTCATTTCCATTGCTACTCCCTCTGCCAAAACTACTACATTGTTCCTTCGCCAGCAAATAATCACGCAGAATGGGTTTCCCAAGGTCCTTATGTCAGATAATGGGACCAATTTAACCATCAAACTTCTACAAGGATTATCAAAATATTTAATACTGCGTAACAGTTTGTTGTTCCCTATCATGCATATACTAATGGGGCTATTGAGCGATTCAATGGGACCTTAGTCTCCATTGTGAGGAAACGGACTCTTCTGACCCATCTTGGTGAACTTTTATTTGCCTAGTGCTTTGTTCACTTACTAAAGTGTTTACCATCATATTATTAAATTGTCGCCTTTTAAGTTATTTATGGATGAGATCCATTTGTTCCCTTGAGTGTCCAGATGATATTTGATGATACTGTTCCAAAAATTCTGATTTAGTCATGCGATCTTGGCTGGTGAGATAATTCGCCCTTAGGTTTAAGCAATGGAATTAATTAAATTAACTACCAAAATGGAGACCTTGAGGAGTAACTATCATAAGACCATTTTACCTGAATATCAGATTTTAGACTATGTTATATGCTATCATTTCTGGCTTGGTGGGCGAATGGAGAAGTTAGAAAAAAAACTTGTTGGGACCTTATTAAGTCATTTTCCAAAGAGGGCTTGAGTACTCAATTGTTCATGATGGGACTATTATCTTTGTAAATCATGTTCATCCTAGGTTTCTGAAGATTCATCTTCCTCTGCTATCAAGTCTTGGGGGCAGTGTCTGGATTTTGCCAACTTCTTCTGTCCCTAAATCTATCTCCCTGAATATTCCTCCTCTGGTTGCTGAGAGGGAGGTGAGTGAATTCAGTCCCAACAAGTCTTTTTTTTTTTTAGTACTAGATGGTCAGTCCCAACAAGTCTTCTAAACTTGATCACGCTTATCCTGATCAAGTAATCTCAGAATATTTGATCTCTCAGAAATTGAAAAGATCAGATTGAAGGTGAGCCTCTACAAAACTTATAAATTATCAAGCCTTTCTGATAATAAAATAAATTCTTTTCATGTGTTAATAATTATTTTTAAATATTTACAACATTTATTTGTATGAGAGTCCACTAAAGTAACTTTGAGAGAAGACCTTTTATTTTTGAAGTGTAAAAAAACTTCAAAAAGTCCCTCCCCATCGCGCTGATGAAGTATTGGCCCAACAAATAGGCGGAGTCACACTGGAAAAATACCATCTAGTTAAGAGGGAAATGTCAGAAAAATAACCAGATGGATTTCTCCCATAATCAAAACTTGGGTTACTATTAGTCAGCCCAGCTGATTGACTAATTATCGCGTTTCAATGATATTTTAATAGTATAATGCCAATTTTTATTCCCCATTTGGTTGAGTTGAGCTATTTGATGAATCCTCTAAGTCTGGAAGTATTTGAAAAACCCCAGTAGTGAATTAAGATTATTTGATTAACAGCAATTTACAACAAGGATGATTGACTTAATAATTAATAATTATCAAAATTTGACACTGGATAATAGTGCCGAGGATGTTGACTTATTATTACAATATATCAATAGTTTGACATCAAGACATTTATAACTGGTGACTGATGTCAAGGATAATCCAATAATTTACTATTTGGGTTAGCTGGCGACTTATGCTGATGATAATCATATTGCTGATGAAATGCTGAGGTTTTTAAATAGTCAAGAGAGTAATGAATAATCACCCACCTAGAGCTCTAAATTACCAGCAACTAAAGGCTGAGGATTTTTAATGAAAATTTATAGTTTTAATTTATATATGACTGACAAGCGACTGATGCTGAGGATGAGTTAAACTAATATTTAGTGTTTAATTATGATGATTATGAGGGAACAGTTTCCAGCGGAAGCACTGATGATTGGATGGGATGTCAGTGATGAATGTCAATTATTGTTGATAGGCGGGTAGTGGATTTCCATGGAAACGTCTAAGTATAATTAGTTGTATTCCTTTTAATAAAGACCTCTCTTGCGCCCATTTTTATCAGTTAATAGTTAAGCCGCTAGGTTGAAAAAGTGGGACAGGATATCCTCAAGGTAGGTTCTGGGTAATGCATCTGGTATGGTTGAAGCTACTAACTCCCATACCTCAACCTTACAATAAAGCATTGTGAGACTTTGGCCAACCAGCCACCAACAATGAAGGATTGAGGGCCGTCAACCATGAGGGATGAAGGTAGCAAGGATCCTGTCTGCTTGTGATGGGGGATGGACTTTCTAATTCCCAAGCGGGGCTGGCGATTGACCATGAGAAGAAGGAGAAAGGTGTCAGGCGCCCAGGAATAGGGGCTGAGAATCACTGGTGAACTCCCAAGGGTGGTCAATGTCGCCAAGGTGAAGTTGTTGGTATTCTGGGTTGGTGGGTTGCCTGTGGACTTGTAGGGAAAAAATACGCCTATGAAGGTGAAACAGCAAGGGCTGCAGTCTTCTTACTGTGTGGCCTGGCACAATAGCAGAGCCCTTATGTTGCAAATGTAAAATTGGCAACATGCGGCAGTTAAATTGTCTTGCAAAGGCTTGATTCCAGAGAGTGGCACTTAAACTGCTAATCATTTTAATTTTTAACAGGTTCAGTTTGTTCAACATTAAAAATTCTGACAGGCTAGTGGTCAGAGAAGTATTTGGAATTCTAAGGAAGAACTTGACCTTTGAAGTAATTTTTGATCCGCACACTACAGAGTCTATTAAATTTGATATTCAAGGCGTTTTGGGGAAGCTCCTGAGCTTCAGTTATTTATAACTGTTTAGTTCTACAACCATTTTTTACTCACGCATAAATGGCTCAGAACACAGTATAATTTAATACTATAAGGTCATAAACTGACATCAACTTCAATTATAAAGCCTTTGTTTTAGCCATTGACCAATAAACCAGATGGCTTAAGATTGCCTTAAATTATTAGAGCTGTAGATACATCGTTTTATTGTAAAAACATAATACACTAGCATGGATAACTGCAAGACTATTTGACAATTCTGCCACCAATTTTACATTCAAGATTATTCTCAAACTGAAAGAACTCAATAGAATTATAAGAGTTCTGTCTGTCTCATAACCATTGAGAATAATGGAACAGTCAATTAGGTCAATGGAACTCTAGAACAGATTTATCAAGTTTTCAGCCACCTCACCTTTGTTGAACCCTTTAAGTCAGTCCTACTAGATTCGCTTCTTATATTGTTCATCATAGTTCCACCAGATCTCACCCTTTCAGCTCCTTTTATGTCAACAACCTGCCTTGCCTCCCTTGTTATACTCTATAATGAATAGTGAAGATGATTTAATCAACTGGATACTTTTATTGGTTTATTTAAAACACTGAAAAAGTTTAAATAAAGATTATGGAGCGTCTTTAACCCATAGGATCAATCAGAAGTAAATGAGTGATCAGCATTGAGGAGAGTTACACACTTAAAAGAGATGACAGTGTAGCATACTATTATGCCCATGATTTTTGAAAGGCTTATAAGGCGGGCACCCTATAGAAAAGGACTGTACATAATTCTAGAGTATTTAGTGGACAACGCATACACCATTAAGGGTCTTCTAGCATAAAAGTATTATTGGGGTTCATGCACCATTTTCAAGATCTTAACATATCAGTCAACATCAAGTCTAAAATATAAAAGAGCTAATCAACTCAAAATGGGTTATCTTTCCTTCCACTTCAAAACACATTTGAGCAAATTTAGAATCAAAGAAGAAAATAAACAACTCCAGAAAACTTATAAACAACAATCCACTAATGTCCATGGCCCGACTGCCCACTTCTCCAAAATGGGGCAGTGGCGAAACCCCCCCTAGCATCTTCCACCCAGTAGGAAATGCTTAAGAACAAGATCAATCAGCCCCCCAATTATTCAGGTTAATATGTTCCCTTAAGGATTTCTCCCTCCACCTTGTACATCCACAAGCAGTGCCTTGTAGCCCCATTGTGCTCCCCCAAAGCAAGATGCAATTCAGCCTCCAGGTTGAATATGGCAACTTGTTCCCCTACAACAATAAACAAATAATCAAATTAGCACAGGTGCTTATGCAGCCTGAAGGCTTTATCAACCTCCACCCCTACATGGGGTACTTTGACAGCAGCTTCACTTGTGAAGCTGATGCTGCAATTGCAGCCAACATTCCCCTAGTGTTCCAGGAAACCCCCATCCCAACCACTCGCACCTGGTTACCTGATGATACCACTATTTTGGTTCAATTTGCAGGCCTCCCCACCCACCTCCCCCTAAAACTCTATAAAACGAAATAATAGCTGGGTTGTCAGTATATGGCGCTGACCCCATTCTACAATTTGTTGTTTTTTAAAGGAGCCAACTGAATTGCGGGCCCTCAGCTTTGAAACCTTACACCCAAAATCAACTGTAATTGCCATTTTGATTCCCACTTGCACCATCATCCCCTCTTCCCCATCCACCCTTTCTGGGCCAGAGTAGGCAAAGGGCGCACAATCTGCCCCATTTGTTTAAACATGGACTACTCAAAGTGATGCTTCACCATAGCCTGAGATGGAGCCCACATGCCTGACTCCCCCCATGATGCTCCCATAGCCAACATCAAAACTTTCTTCAAATGGGTGCAATCCTCCCCCCTCCACCCAATATGGTAGATGCAACTGCCACGGATTCAACCAATAAGGAACTGGAATGCCAAACCACCACTCCTACTCCAACTAATCAGGAGCCAGCATAGACCCCAGTAAATCAAAAAAAACCCACACAGCTACCCAATCCAGCCCACCCATATGCCAATCAAACTATCATCTTCAACCAAAATCCCTGGGATTATTTGGAGGAAATCAATAAATTAGGAAATCCCATTCCCAATTCAATTGAGGCCCCAGGCCTCAAAATGTACCTAAACTCAGAATATGCGGCTCAATTCCTTTTTTAGTACTAGATGGTCCCAACTATGCGGCTCAATTCCCAACTCGCCATTATGCTCTACACTAAGATGCAGATGAATTCCAAAGTGACCAACAACTCACCAAAGAGGCTGTTGCCTCCCCTGATTGTCACCCCCTCCAAAAGGCCATAGCAAAATCAGTCGCAGTCTTGACCAAGGAGGTATCCACACCTATCCTTCCCCCATGCAACAAATTCATAAAAAGAATTTCTCCAATTCCAACAAGAAGCCCACAAGGCAGTACAAAAAGTTGCAATGGTTGCAAAATTTGGCCCCAAGACCCACATTACCAGCAACAACATTGCCACCTTTACCACGCTACATAAAGTTCGTCTTGAGGCTGAAAAAGCCCTTTATGAATATATCACAATCCTCCTCATAGCAAAATTTGAGCTTCCCAAGCCACTTTGCTACCTTGACCCCCATTTCAAGGATGCACCCACGCCTTTGCTCTCAGCGCTCTGCTGTACACTGTCTAACACAGAGGAGGAAGATGAGCCTCCTGATCCCAACTCACTCCCCACCATGGATTCATAGCGGTTTACCGCATCTGACCTGGTTGGTTAGTTTTAGGTTTTATTTTTATTTTTTCAATTTGGCTTGAGTGATCCATTCATCTCTTTCTGTTCATTTAAATTCTAGCGTAGTTTTTTGCTCCTCAGAGCTCAGTAATGTCTCCTGGTTGGCTTGCCTCAGTTAAATAAAACAAATCAAAATAGGTTCTTTTATAAATTTACTGACCTGACTAAAACTTTTGAATCTCTCAACTCCGCTTTTTCCAATTATCAAACCAAATCTGCAAATATGTGCAGAAAATTGCATAATCATAAAAACATAAAATCTTAGCCCCAAACTTTCTCACTCAATCCCAAAATCATCACTAAAGGTTCCTCATCCCTGATTAGTTCTTCCCTATAGTGATGCCATTATACCCACTATACTCACTGTAATTATTCTAAACGTTATGCTTATTGTTGATCATACTCACAAAATTAGAACATGATTGTTCTGAGGCTGATGTTGCCTATAAATAATTTATATTGTTACATTTTATGAAACACAACCGTTTACTTAAATTTTGCTATCAGTCATTTAGAATTCATCTCTAGCATAGAACTACCTATAACAGACACCTAAGGATAGGATACTGAGAAGTTTATCTATATGAATTTGGAAAATTAGGATTTTAGTAGTGGACCTAGACCCATAAGTCAAGAAAGATTAAAAATTTCATTGATGAACCTGACCTTTGCAATAGTGTGTATGATCTGAGCACTACACAAGTGCTCCAATATGAAAGTTTGACAAAACTGACTCCAGGACAAGAGCTGAGATAAATAATAAATTCATTGGAATTTTCTCCATAGGAGTTAACTTTTAACTTTACATCCTTTTATAATAATACCTTACTAGAAATGGAAGCTAAGTGCAGGATTACTAACGTAACATTTAACATCAGGGGAAATAAATCCCTAGCTTATGTATAGTTATTTCTTTGTTTAAGTAATCAAGCAAACTTTTAAATAACCAGTTCAGGATCTATTAGGTAAAGTCACTTTAATAATAAATCTAAAAAAGGGTAACTTTCAAGTGTAGAATATAATTTTCCATTAAGAACAATGAGGGCCTAATGCCAACTTATTTAGCATATTGAGAAAATCTACTTCTTATAATGAAGTTTGCTGAGTGTTGGTATTAGTAACACTTAGATTTCAGTATAATATATCAAGGCAAAAGATCTTCAAATTAGTGTCTAATTATATTTGTTGCCCCTCAAAATGTTTTAACCTCATAATAAAATACAAAATTAGAAAGTGTCCAAAATTTATACTAAAATCCTAAAATGGAATTCTCTAAGGGTGCACTCTTTGTGATTGAGATCAGACAATAGTGCTTAACACAGGGAAACATAACATGCAGAAGACTTGATAAGTTAACTCTTTATAGAGTTATGATAAAGATACATAGGTTTTTAGGGCCTTAAATAAAAGAACCCTAAGGTTATCCTGATGATTACAAGAGGCCTCTTTAGACTAAAAGATAAAGCAATGTTGTGCTAGTATTATTGCACTGGAGGCCAACACACCCTATTTGAGTTTAAAGAAGAGTTGTTTTGCTTAAAGATGTCATTTCAATTCCTATATAAGCGTAAATAAAGCTTTTCAGAAAAACAGATTAAGAAACATATCTAGCATACTAAGGAGCTTAATACCTCATCTGCACATAGGTAGTTACTGTAAAAAGTACCTATTGGATTTCATGTTCAAATTTAGCCAACATGAAGGTAACTGTTGAGAAACACTCTGATAGAAGGGTTAATTCCTTTTATTTGGAAAAATTCTTTCATATAACCAGCAATCTATACATATTTTTTCAATGAAAATCTAACAACATGTAGTTTAGACAATTAACTCCTTTTTATAACTCATGGTGTACAAAAAATTACATTATGTGATGGACGTACTTTTATATGTGGCAACCATAATAATTTTAAACACAGTAATAAAACAACAATGAAAATCAAACTTCTAATATACCATTAAAAGTCCACAAAAACCAGATAGCCAGAAAATTACAACCAAATAGCATCTGATGCCGCCATGATGAGAAAATTACCTATTTTCAACCTAAATAAAGTTTCCCATTCATGCACCATCTCAAGAACTGAATAAAACTAAATAAATTAATTAAAAAATCTATAAATAGGTAACAGATGCATTGAAAGAGCTACAACAGCCACAAGTTTCATGATAATCCCAAGAACAAAGAAGAACTCTAATAAACAAACCAGGACCTCTAAAATACAATCTGCAATTTAGATAAGAAGGTCATATATAATCATGGATATGGCGTCCACTGACTTTGAAACTAAGAAAAAACTCAGAATATTTATTGAGATGTGATTTATGGATTATCAATTAATTCGCTAGTCAACTTAGCTAAGGCCATATTTTTCCTTTCTACTATATACTCAGTTTATATACTTTTACCATAGAGACTTTAAATTTTTACAGATTCTACTTTTTATTTGTCTTTTTTGTTCTAATAACGCCAAAGCCAGAGAGTTCTGGAATAAGCATAAGCTTTCAGTAAAGTCTGAGAGTAATCATTATAAGCTTAAGAGAAGTCACCATCAACTATTATTCAAGACTTTAACATGGTTATAAACATTAAGATCATAAGTAAAAGTCCTTTTGTAATAAAGATAAAACCTCCAAATTTTCTGACAAAACATCCTGTTAACAGATAAATATTACCAGTGGCCCAACCCTTTAGTTAAGCATCATATGATGATAGGGCCTTTCTCACAATGCTAACATGGGAAAACATGCAAGCAAGTTTAGCCAAAGTGGAAGGGGCGCAGTAGGTGTCCATTATTACCTTTTGAACCCTGGGGACAATTTAGTAGCAGTATAACAAGCAGCGCCTCAATTTTATCCAGTATTAAGCTGAGGTGTGGGGATACAGCAATCTTACTTCTTATCACCAATGGGGATTGTCAAGGAGCATGTCTATTGTAGCATCTATTTTAAAGTGACGCCAAAACCTAATTTATTATAATATTAAATATGGTAATATTAATTATTGTTTTGTAAGTTTAATATTTTAAGAGGAGAGACTTAGAGCCATACTAATCTAAAGGAAAAGTAGAGTTTAAATCAGTGGCACTGCCAACTATTTTAACAAATGCGTAAGTTCTACATTATTTATATATAAGTATGTCCCTCAGGCCCAATTAGAATATTGGTAAAATCGATCTATGAGGTCCATTCTTATATTTACAATTAGCGCATATCAAACCAATTATACTAAGTTGAAAGTGATTATAAATCTCATGATCTGAAATCGGCAGATTGTTGTAAAATCCACCATTTATAAACTAAAATAGTTCCCCATATTATTGTAAAGCTATGTAAAAACATTATTATATTAAAATATCTATCAACAGATGGCGCCCCTAGGTGCACCCATATAAACTAGACTCAGAGAATTCTCTAAACTGAGAGAATGCAATTGAAAATAATCTGCTAGGAAAACTATTAAAAGGAGACTAAAATTAGATACTTGAATTTAGGGGACGTGAAGGAATTCATTGATCTAAAAGCCTTTTTAAAGGGTTAAGATAACTTTAGCAGCATTGTAAGATATTATTTGGGCTTGGCTCCTAAGCAGTAGAGGTTTACATAATTTAGATAAACGTCAATGAGAGATGGTGATGCTTGTCATTTTGACATATAGCAACCTGCAGTCAAATTGTAAGGTCCAGGGGATCCCAAATTATTGTTGGTTGTTAACTTGCAGTTTTCATGGAACCACATAAATTGCCAATAAATTAGAATTATAATGGTCTTGAGGCCCTCTAACTGATGAAGGGGCAATTTATTCTAAATGGTTCATGCTGGTTGCAATATACAGCATGATACTCAAAATACCTTTCAAAGATAGAAAGCTTAAAAATAATTGGAAACGTGATGTTTTTTATAAAATTAAAATGAGTAAAAGGGAACAAATTAGGTAAATACCCTCACAAGTGAGGGCGCTGGCCTAGATAATGGGAATGGGCTTTAAAGGATTATCATGGTGTTCTTGAGTTCTTCATCCTCTTTTTGGGCTGCATATTCCTGGGTTTGTGTGTTGAAAAAAGGGTTATATCACAAAGATTGTTGTAAGAATTGGGGTTGGGAGGGGTGATAAGGCATGCCATATTGGATTCTCCTTAATTAAGTCTTAAAGCTTTTTCAAAAATTATAAATCAAGATGTACTCCACCCTTAGGCAGCCTGAGATTCAATTGGCACAGTAGAAATAGCATCTTAAAAGGGGTATCAGAAAAATAGCATAAGGTAGTTCAGAATTGGTGGATGTAAAATTTTAGTTTCACAATAATAGTGTTTAATGTTATCATTAACATAAAAAAGTCAAGAAAGGATTTTTAAATTGGGATTCAGGTTGGAAAAATGGGAAAGGGGGTAGCTGTATGGGAGAACTTACCTGATGAAACTTTTACAACCTTGACAGTGTAATTGTAAGTCTCAGGGAGCACCCCCTGTGCCTCAATTGTGAGGAGTTCCCATTCCAGACAAGAAAAGGAAATAAGAAGGCAACTATCTCTCTCGTTTCCCAGGGTGACTTAGCCTATGTGAAAGAAAAGAAGTGGGAGACGTCCTACTTGCTAAAGGTTGCTCTCCTGCCTCCCCTTCTCACTACTCAGGATTTGGTGCAGAAATTTGGGGGGTCTGGAGGTGGTGGTGGCAGAAGCCAATGTAAGCGCAAAGTTTGTGGCTGCTCCTCTCCCTCGGTAGTCTTGGGCCCCAAAGTAGGTTTCATCAAAATTAACAAAATGGTGCCTGGCATAATGAGCTAATCCGTTGTGCGCTCAGGTTTGGAACCCATCAATTTTTACCTCTCCGCTGGAAAAGGTGAGTTTATTCCCAACAGGTTTTGGTGTAATGAAGCTCTTTTAGATAGAATAGTACCACCCCAACTTACTCTGGCTATATGCGCACCCAGTTGTCCACTGAGCAAAGTGCCACAAATCTGTCAAGTGAAATCTTGCTGGAAGGTAAATTTAGTAGAAAAATTCAAGCCTAAGTTGGCTGTCCAGGGTGATATTGACCAGGTGTCATGCAGATTTCATAATGTGATCCGCCAGAACCAAATGTGATTGCACTACTCCTAGGTGATTCATATTTTATTATTCCCCAAGCCCTAGCTCTTAAGACAATAGTCCCCCACAGATACTGTTGCTGGTCACTTAAAACGTTGTTCTGAGTAAAAAAAACCGCATGTAAAGTTTTAAATCATTATTTGAGCTACCTGTTAACCGCGCTCTTGCTAGGTGTCATGTTTCCTAGTCTATGTAACAACTGAGCCATAGTGGTTATAATTACTACCTTGTTGCCCTCCCTACTTGAATGGAAGATGTTGGTATGGTGGTCACCTGCGGTTGAGATCCATCTTGGATGCCTTATAGCGGGTGTGAGCCCTTGCTATCTGAGGGTGATCCAAACTAAGTGGGCTAAGTTACATGATCCTTTCTCACATTTGATCCCTCACATTCTTGAAATGGATTCCAGACTCCTGAGGGGTAAGGAAACAACTGCATGTAATCTGCAGCTGACTCCCTCGCTACTTTGTGGTTAGTTGTGGGTAAGTTAATAATGGTAATTGTCAATCATTGTCTCTCATTTGTCCCCCTCCCAATGAGATACCAAGTCATTAGAACAGATGTACCTGTGATATTCTGGTTTGTTTTCTGGATGGCCACTCATCCAGACTGGAAGGCTAGTATGAATTTTATAAGCCAGTTTCATGGCATAATTGATTAATCTCTATTTTCTGCCAAATCCACCCTATTCTGGAAGTAGGTGATGCAATGATCTCATAATACCAATTTACCTTACAATTGGTGCTTAATTTAGTCTTTTTTGTATGGCTAGTTTTGCATTTGTCATGTGTTTCCGTGCAAAGGTGGTAAAGTTACTGACTCAAAGCTTCCTTTCTCACAATTTTATTCCAGTTAACCCCATCAAGTGGGAGTGGGTTCATCCTTACTTTCCACTGAGGTGAAAAACCAGGATCTGGACGCTCTGGCGGAGTTGCAGGTTTGATTTTCAGCTTATATGGCGGCTTTGTCCTCTCTTACTGATGCTCAGAGGAATGTAGCCCGCCTGGACGCTGTTATAGTGACTATTACCCTTTGATTTCATGTGATTTTGCACTCAGCCAACCAATCAGGAGTTTCCACCCCTTGATTACATTAATGTCATTGGTGGTTCAAGCGCCAGTTTTGAGGTCAGCTCACCTCCTAAAGTTTTCACTTTGGGCTGGAAACCTCTAATCTGCCCTTGTTCATTTAAGCTTTCCAGGTTCAGGCTCCTAGGTCAGGGCTTCCATTTTAGGTTTTGATTGCGGTATTCTGTGCTTCTCTGGACCCTATTTCTGACAACCATTCCGCCTGGTAATTTAAGTTGGGCTTTTGGAGCAAGTGGTTATAGTAACCATTTTAACAGCGCCGCACTTTGGAGTGCACTAGGTGGAGTAGGAGGTGTACCAAAAATGTCCCCTACCAAAGAAAGGTTGAGTGTAGTTATGAAATCAAGGCAGCGGGCGCCTTGTCCCTCACCCAGCATAGCTGTTCTGGCCTGGTGCAAGGGATGTGTGTCTTGGTTATTGAGGATGCTCCTTCCTCTCCCCATCTGGTTTCTCCCCTTCCCCTTCCCTGGCGCTAGTGATGAGGCGGTTCCCATGAAGTAATTGATACCTGTCAATCTCCTAGTGTCTATTTTGTTGTCATCATAACAAGAAGATTTTAAAAATCTCTTCCTGTGGAAGTTTCAGTTTCTCCACCAGATTTCTGTTATACAGAAAATCATCAAACATTACTTCTTGACTGATGGTGTCCCGTGCAGTTACCAATAAACAGGATTTTTCCTAATTTTTGTTGTCACTTGAAATTTTGCTGGGTACACACAAGATGTCAATTAAGGCTCTAATGGATACAGAAGTGGTGAAAAACTTTATGAGTTGAACCTTTTGCAGGATTTTTATTTGGACCTTGAATTGAGTGCTTCAGTGTTAGTTGCATTCTCCGCTTCAATTGCTTTTTATAAATCTGGCATCTGCTACTTTTTTGGTGCCCCAGTTTTGTTTTTGTTATTGATTCGCCGCAGTGCCAGATCTTCTATTACCAATTTTTTCAGGTGTGGGTTGGTGGCGTCAGCAACAGGTTAGCATTAAACTGGACCAAAAGTATTATCCTTTACAAATACCCTGTTGTGTGAAGTCTTTCCCCTCATTGATACTCTTGGAGCATGGGAAAATAGTCAACCGGCCAAAGTTTGATATCTCTTAAGGCTATGGTAAAGTAGTCAATTGGCTGAGGAATCAAAAATAAGAAGACTTGAATCTGTATTTCCAGGATACAGGATATTTTTAGAGAAGTAATTATTGATGAATCACTTAATGAAAGTTTACAAATAGATTTTAAGACAAAACAGGTAATGTTTATTTTAATTAAAACTTTATATATTATAGGAATATGAGATTGTCTTTGATAAGGTGGACTTCTAGGCTCTCTTTGTGCAGGATCTTTCATCAGCTGCTGTCAGGATGCTAATCGTGATGATTTCCTAGAGGAGATTAAAGGCTGTCCATTTACATTAGAAGCTGTTGCTTTGGGGGTAGCTGAATATTCTGACAATTGAGGATCAGGTGTAGAAATGACCCCTATATCTATTGATTTATCCTAAGAGAATCTTCTCAGGAAGTAAAGTCGAACACATCTCCATTTTTATCTCAATATCTGACAAACTTCTACATTTGCATTGGAATGAGGGATGGGTTCCATTAAGTCAACGCCTTCTCTCACGGACCTTCCGCCCAATTTAACTGAGCGTTAATGGCATATCAATATCTTTTTGATCTGAAAAAAGATAAGCGCCTTCTTACCCATTAAATTATGATTTGGTCTTCCGTTTGACAGTGAAGTGCTTAACATCAAAAATCCATTGTATCCCTAAATGGAGTAGGAGGACAATGTGTTGGAAGTATGAATAGAGAATATGCTTAAGAAAGGGTGGGTGTTTAAAAATCTTCTCCCATTACTAACCCCAAAGTTTTCACTCAGAAGGCAGATGAATGTTGCGTCCTTGCATAGACTATGAACATTTAAATAATATTAATGTTTATAATCCCTATCCCATCCTTCTTAAGCAGACAATTAGCCAGGGGATTGCAAAATCCTGGGTTTATAGCTCAATCTCATGAACACATTTAACCAAATTTGGGTGGTAGAAGGCAGGAGTGGCTTATGGAGATTTATACCAGAAGGGGAATTTTCCAGTTCCTCATGATGCCTTTTGGTTTTGAGAGCCCTCCAGCCACGTTCCAAAATATGATTGATGAAATTCTTATTGACCTCTAGCTCACCTGTGTGATGGTATATATCAATGATGTTATTGTGCATTTCCCCACTCCTGAGAAGCGTGAAAAAAACCTGAAAGCAGTGCTGGCTGCATTGCACAATGCAGAATTTTAGTTAAGGCCCTCCAAATGCAAGTTTTTAGGGAGGAGGTTACCTTCTTAGGTAAATTAACCCTGAAGGATGGGTACACAATACCAGCAAGCTTGAAGTAATCATTGAGTGCCCTACCCTTACCTAGAAGCTTTTGCAGAGCTTTGAGGTACAATCATATTTCAAAGAACTTTCTCCTGCTTTCTTGCAGCTGGCTGCGCCGCTGCATCCCTTGATGGGAAGATGTTCCAATCTTATGGATGGAGGATTTCTAACGGGCGTTTGATGACATCAAAGAGGTGTTTTGGCCCTCCCATTCTTAATAATGCTGACCTCACCAAACCCTATATATAATAGTGTACAATAACTTATTGCTGCTGTGGGGCAGTGCTGCTTCAAGCTCACATTGAGTTGGAACATTCAGTTGCTTATTTTTTGTGCAAGTTTTCTTTGTTCAATCAATCCTGGCCATTTATCTAAGTAGTTGCGCCGTGGCATGGTTGCTTACCCATAAATAGCGCCTTCTTCAGGGCATGTGGCATTAAGTGATCATGCGAATGGATCATCAGGCTCTTTTATTTTTCAAAAACTGAAAAAACTGGTGCATCTCAAGGCCCAGACTTTTAGTGACCTCTGCAGTTTTAACTTCAAATATGAGTTTGTCAAGGGTGCTTTTAATGTACTCCCTAATTTGTTGAGTCAAAACCCTGCTTTGATTACAACAGAGAAAGGATGAGTAGGATTGAACCATAAAGATTCAGCTGCTCAGATATTTGCTTTTGCTCCTCCAACAATTTTGATGGCAGACTGGGCCCCAGATGTGCCTTTAGTCTCTCAGGTATTGTCTGGTCAAACGTCCTGCTTAGTAACAATCTTATTTAAACCAATCATCGCATCTCAACTCAGGTTCAGATCCATGCCCTGAGTCAAATCATTTTAAATATTTTTGGCTTATGTTAATTTGGGTGCTGAGCTGTGCCTTGACTGAGCCATTCTTTGGGCTTAAAAAGAGCTTAAAGAATGGTGCAGGAGAGGCTCCCTGGAAGGTCGGTCTTAAAGATCAAGCCCTTATGATTCTGAACTCTGTTAGGTTTATTCTTTCTCTGGAGTTTTCACCCCAAGTGTGGGTTAATCTGTGGCCTTAAGGCCACAACTACCTTGTCTTATGACAGGTCGTGACGCATCAATTTTGTCATGTGAAAAAACTTGGGGTTTTGGGGCTCGATCTCCCCTAATTATTTTTATACTGATGCGCTCATGGCACCTAATTATCAAGATCTGTTTAAAGCCGGCAATCTTTACTTAATTAGATGAGGTCAATCCTGGGGTTTGCTACATCACTTAACTGTTTTTATCTTTTATTTTACTTTGAGTTTCCATAATTGTAACGGGTAAAAACTCCCAGTTTCTGATTTCCATCTTTCCTTTGGTTGACACTGATCTTTGATGCTGGAAGAAATCCAATGAAAAGTTGGACTCTCGAGCTAAGAGTTAGTGCCACTTGCAACTAACCAATTAAACATCAAAATAAGAAAACTTGAAGCAAGAAAAAAGGGGAAAATAGTTAAGCAAAGTAGAAAATTCCAGAAACCTAAATTCATTTATTATCAGTAAAAATGCCGCCCTTGAGCAGATACCAATAATTGTGCGCCAAGAGTGCACCAAAAAAGAAAGAGTAATTGGGATATATCAAGCCCAAAAAGCCTAACTTTTTGTTTATGTGAAAAAAGCATGATGTGTTGCAGCCTGCCATAAGACAAGGTAAAGTTTGCCTTAAGGCCACAGGTGTAACCCACGCTCAAGGTAAATTATAAGAGAAAGAAAACTATAAAGAAGTTTGAGATCATGCAGGCTTGACTATAAGGTCGTTCTTCCAGGGAGAATCTCCCATACCATTTTTCAAGATTGGCAGAGGCTAAAGAAAGGCTCATGAAAGGCACAGCCCAGCGCTCAAACCAATCCAAAACAAAAAAGCCCTAATATGATTCAACTTGGGATTCAAAATTTAAACCTGAGTAAAAAATGAAACAATCATATTAATCCCAATCGTTACATTATCCTCCACTAGTCAGGGCCCCCCAAAAAAGGGTGCCCAAAGTGGGAGGCCGCCACAACTAGGGCTTCCTGGGGTAAGTTAACTCAAGCCTCATGAAAATTTGGCCAGAATAAATTCTGGGCCCTTGTGGGAAGGGACAAATGGTGAAGGTAAGTCAGGACTGAGCTGCTGGAATCAGCATTCAGTGCGGGAAAGCATGCTTAGCACTTGGCTGGGGTGCAATCTCTTTCACACTTCCATTGGCAATGATCTTCCCATCTCTCTCAGGAAGGTGCTATCCCTCACAGAAACATGAGGGGGAACGCGGTCCAGTGCAGATAGATAGCTTTCCCATGCAGGGTGGACTGTCCAATATTGAGGGAGCCCTGCTGGGACAGGTTCCTTCAGTGCCAACTGAATCCTTGGTGAGGGGGGACCTATCTGTATTTTGCCAACGATTTCTTCAGGTCCAGGATTGGCCATCAGTTTAGCTTTCACCAGTGCTGGTTGCTCAACAACTGGGCCTAACGTGACCACTGAGGTCATTTAAACTGGGGATCAGTGGCATGCTGAATAACATTTTGGTTAAAAGTTATGTATGGTCATAAAACTCTATTTTTCAATCACCATCTTGCCTTTGGCTTGATACCAATCTTTGAAGCTGAAAGTTTATCTAATGAAAGGTTGGACTATCAAGATAAGTGTAAGTGCCTCTTTTAACTAAATCAAACCTCCAATTTTGTATTACTTGGAATACCCAAGTTTCCAAAAATTTCATTGGTGAACAAATCACATGACCAAAAGAGAGTTCCTTCAATCTAATAGCAATCTAGGTAAGTACACTCTCACAAAGCAATTGTTCCTACTCTGAACTTACTTGGAAAACTCAGCATTACTTTGCTGAATTCTGGTGTCCCACATAGTAAAGGTAGTGAAGAAAATCCAATCTCATCACATTTAATGTCTCTAGAGCAATCTACATATTACTCAATAATACAATATATCAAAAAGGGTTACATCTTAATTGCACTATTAAATAAACTTAACTCTTCACTATTTAGATTATATAAATTACTATTCAAGAAAATAAGTAAGTTATTGCTGGTAACACGACAATGGGTGTAATTTTTATAAATCCAAACTGGGATCTGGACGCTGCTACTTGCAGGTTATAAAGCAAACCTTAAAGCTAAATCTATTAAAACAGTTTAATTGTGGAAGCCCTTTGATCCCAGCATCAATGGCTGGCTAGAAACTAAACAAAAATTTTGATAAATCTAACTAAATTAATGATTAATTTAATTTTTGAAAATGAAAACCAAAAGCAGCATATGCATGAGATGAAATTACCTAGGTTCTGGCATTTAGGAAACTACCTTGCACAAAGCCAATACATACATTAACCCTCACTAAAAAGTAAGCCTTTTTGGATCTCCAAGCATGGGTGCAACTCATGGCCCCTGCATATGATGGGTAACCTTATAGGTTGTGTGGCAGAAAAAACTATTTTAAGATCCAGGGGTAACAGAAAGCATTGACACTACCCCTGGAGATTTCATGGCAGGCACAAGAGGCCTCAACCGCCAGCAGTCAGAATAGAACCACCCCAACATCCCCTACAACAATATAGGGAGATGAAACCAGTGGGATAGGCGACAAAGTTGGATATCCTTGGGACAATGGCCTTCCCACATATTAGTATAATGGCGATTGGAGTAATGTAATGCTCACAGGACCCCAAGTTTTTTAATGTTGCGTTGGTAAACAAACACATTCCCAAAAAGAGAGCTTCCTCAGTCTAATTGAAATCTGGGTAAGTTCACCAATCAAAGGAATCGTTCCCACTCCAAATGCAACTTGTAAAACTCAGCATTACTCTGCTGACTCTGGTGTCCCACTTGGCAGAGGTACAGGGGCCAATCTGATCTCATTGTCTTCAGTTTTTGGAGTAACCTACATATCACTTAATAGCCCCAAGATATCAAAAGGGGCTCCATTATTAATCAAATTATTAAGTAAACTTAATTTTAGCAAATTAAATTAAACTAAATTGATATACAAAAATATGTATGTTTATTGTCAGTAGCATGATAGTGGGTGTATTCTTTAAAGCTCCAAACTGGGATTTGAACACAGCTACTGCAGATATAATGCAAAACTAAAAGCTAAATCATTAAAATAATTTAGGCGTGGGAGCTCTTCAGTATCAGCATTATTTTTGACCAGAAACTATTCAAATTTTAATAAAATTAAGTTAAATAACAATCAAATTTATCTTGAAAATCAAAAATTGAAATGCAACTATTGCATAAGATGGAATTCCTATGGTTCCAGAGTTTGGTAAACCATCATGCACAAAGATGATTGTTATATCTTGGAAGGACTGGAGCTGTTTGACCAGATGGTACTTCCAGCACATAAGTGCACCCATTATTTGTTGGTGGGGGACAATACAGTTCAGGTTAAGACTGTGGGCTCAGCCTAACTCCACAAAGAAGTAATTTGTGCCCATCATGACCTCCTAGCGTTAGGCCACCCAGGCAATAAAAGATGCCTTGATTTGGCAAAATGGACGTAGACTATCTTGGTATCTTCAAATATACCCTGGCGTGATCACTGGTTGCATGTTGTGTGCACGGGAAAAATCATATTGATAAGGTAAGAATGGTCTACTCCATCCCCTGCAGCAGGTAAATGGCCTGTGGACCTCTGTATCAGAAGATTTTTATTGTTAAGCTTCCCATCTCTAATGTTATTAATGCAATTTATGGTGACCATGGACCGCTTTACCAAGTTTTTTTCTCTTTATCCCTTGTTCATCAGTTACCACTTCCAAGGAAACATCTTGGTACTTTGAGTGGCATGTGTTTTTGATGTTAATCTTGCCTCAGGAGATTTTGAGCAATGAAAAGCCACAGTTTATGGCACGTTTTTGGACTGAACTCCTGGCTATCTTGAAAATTAGGCCATGCTCTTCACCCCATACCATCCCATTCTGATGGCCAAACAGAGCAGGTCAACCAGACTTTTGAACAGTACCTTTGCTGTTATGCTTTGGCCGCGCAGGATACCTGGGCGTATGATCTTCCATTAATCAAAATCACATATAATGGCACTCATGCATCTACAGGTTTTTTTCCATAAAAATCCACGCTGGGGTATAACCCATCATTTTCTATTGGACCATGCCTTCACCCAGAAGTTCCTGTTGTGGTGTACCATGTTCAGCAGTTATGGGGTACTCAATCCCTAATGGAGAGCACCTGACCAAGGCTATTGCAATTAAAAGCATTTGTGAACTGAAAATGGCTCCCTGCCCATGAAAACAAGGTGAGGTCCTCTGTCATGATGGATGCATGGCACATGAATTTAAGATGCTCTCCCAGAAGTTTGAAAGCAAAAGCTCTGGTCACCATGTGATGGTGGTGGATCTGGATATGGGACATTAAGGTTGACTTTCCTTTCACTAGAAGAAGCTCTCTATGTTTATGCTTCTCAGTTGTCCATATCTAAGGGGTGGAACAAGCGGCTTCAGAACCTATTTTAGTGGGGGTTTGGAGGAGGCTGAAGTTGAGGCAATTTTGGCCTTGTGGAAACCTTGCCATTTGGTACAGCACCTCGTGGTCTGGAAGGGGTTTTAATAATATGATAATAATTGGGTTAGCACCCATGATTGTGACCATTGTGGTAAGTTGGTGGAGGCCTTCCATACACTATACCTTGACGCTCCCTGCCCTCCCCAGAAGATCACCACTCTCTTTGCCATCAAGTTGCTGAAAGCCCACAAGGACGTCACCCTCACCCATGTTCCCAGTAATGGTGCTCACACTGGATAAAGAGGGAAGGATAATGAAAGTCCTGGGGAACACCCCCTGCACCTCAATCATGAGAAGTTCTTGTTACAGACAATAAAGGGGCCTAAGAAGGCACCCTTCCTTCTCATTTCCTAGGGCAACTTAGTCCTTGTGATAGATGAGAGATACATGATGGCCTACCTGCTGAATGTTGCTTCCCTGCCTCCCCTTCTCACCACCCAGGATTTGGTGCAGAAAATTGGGGGTGTCTTGAGGTGGTGGATTCAAGAAGCCATTGCCAGCATAAAAATTTTGGACGCTTTTCTCCCTTAGTATTATTGGACCCCAATGTAATATTCAATAAAATTAAAAGATTGGTTAATGGTCTAAAGGAATTATCCGTTGTCCTCTTAAGCTCAAAACCACTAAAATTTATTTCCTCCCCACTGGAAAAAACAATCATGTTGCAACAGGTTTGGGCATGATAAACCCCTTTACTGTGTAATGGAACCTCCCCTATCTACCCTAGCCATGGGTACACCCAGTCATCCACCAGGTGAAGTGCCACCAATCTGCCAAGTAAAATTGCACTAGGAGGAAAAAATTAGTGGCAAAATTCAAGCTTAAGTCAGCTGGCCAGGGTGAGATTGATCCGGTGTTGTAAAGACTTTAGAATGTCAAGCTAAATTGAATGTGATTGCAATACTTCTGGTTAATGAAAATTTATTATTCCCCAAGCTCTAGTACTTAAGATAACAGTACCCCACAGGTACTGTTGTTGGTCACTTTTGTACATTATTTTAAAAACAAAATCTTCATGTAAGATTTTAAATTTTATACTCTAATCTATCCATTAGCCGCACTCTTGCTAGGTATCATGTTTTCTGGTTTATATAACAACTAGGCTATAGCGACCATAATCATTACCTTGTTGCCCTCTCAACTTGAATGGTTGATACCAGTATAGTAGTCACCTGGGGTGACCCCCATCTTTTATTCCTTGTGGCGCCAGGATGTGCCCTTGCTCCTTAGAGTGATCCATACTCACTGGCTAAGTTTAACAATCCTTTCTTGTATTTTCTCCCTTGCATTCTTGGAATGGATATGGACCCTCTGAGGACCCAAGGAAACAACTGCTAGGAATTTTGTATCTGCCTCCCTTGCTACAGTGTGGTTACTTGTGAGTATGTTGTAAATAGGGATTGTCAATCATTGTATTGCATTTTCCCCCTTCCAATAAGATACTCAGTTGTTTGGACATCATACCTCTGTTATTCTAATTTATGTTATGGGTGTCCACTAACACAGATTGGCAGGCTAGTCTTAACTTTATTAGCTAGTATATGATAGTAATGAGGAATTTCTCTACATAAGAGCCTTATACTATTAACTTATAACCAGTTATACAGGTGGGAATTCAAGTGGGCAACTTATACAAAGAGAAATAGCAGGTCTACCTGGCTTATTGCTTTTGAGGCAGGCCTAACAAAAATAGAATACAACCTTTTAAGTAATATTTTGTTACCATAATGGCAGAGCCCTTATCTCCATCTAATTGTTAACAATACCAATTTATATAAAGGATTTCATTATCCTTATGGGCTAATGGTAAGTGCCACCTGACATTACAACTTGTAAAAACAGATGGAGTTTGCTTCCAATAGAGTAAAATCTAGTCAAAAATAACATCTTAGTTTGTTTCTTTATGCATAATAACATATAGGGAGCTTAAAATTGAGTAACGCCTTAAACGGGATCAGAATATTGGGTAAATGTGGAAATACATCAACATGTACTCTTTTCACCAGTGGCAAAAGCTTAGGGGATAAACTGATAGCATTCAGTTTAGCCATAATGACATAATATCTAATGTTTTCTTGCTATTATGGCATTCTAAGGTGCTTTATCTGTTAAAAGAAAGTTTATATACCACAAACTATGCTTTGAGCGCTCCAAATAACTAAGTGCTATTTAAATAAAATAAAAGAAAATAGAATTAGAAGGTGATAATTTGGAAGTTAAACCTTACTCTTCTACAAAAAAGTCTTAAACTTGACATTTGGTTTCTTAAGAAAAGCATAAGCTTGCTCTATATATGGGCATAAACAAGTATTATAGTCCAATTTAGCTCATTAACAAGCTAAAACTAATACAAATATTTAAAAAATAAAGTGATGTTATATATCTGGAATAGACAAAAGTTGTATGCAAAATTTACCATTCGGAAACATTCTTTCCCTTTTACTATCTAGGGAATTATGTATGATCTTAATGCTATATACATTTTTTACAAAGTTTTAGGATACTAATTAATTATAAATGCCTCAAGAATATCTTAAGTAACTTTATATTATATTCTTTATTCAATAATAGATGAGGATATCTCATCAGTAGGGTGTAAGCCTTGAATAGTTTCCTCCTTATTTATTTTTTAAAGCTTTCTATGAGACAATTAACCATCTTTGAATCTTTAAAAAACTAATACACCAGTAGATAGAAATAAAGATTATAGGGCTTCCTTTTTTAGCACTAGTTGAATAATTATAGGGGTTTCAATAATAAGGAAGCATAGGTAAGCTACTAGGATTTTTATTTTCTCTCTATGAAATTCACTTATAAACCTCGTAGGTCCAATATTCCAGTTCTATGTTAAAATTGATTAAAACTAATCTAATGTTTTGTACATACCTTTTTTGAAGTGAAGAATCTATAGGAACTTAGATATATAATAATTAAATGTATCCCTATTAACTTTTTTATAATATAAAACGTTAAATTTATAGATAGCACTTGTGATAATTTGCATAGGACATCAGCCAATTTTATCATACATCACAGTTTTACTTTTAGATTACTAATTGTTTTGTATATTTGATTAAGGTACCTATGATTGAATTACTGATATCTACATACCCCACCAATAAATATATTGCATCACTTGCTCAGATTTTTTTATCTATCCAAATGCAAAAAGTGGTCCAACTTGCCAAGAGCAAAACAAAACAATGCTCCACTTCATATCATGCATATAAAATTTTACAGTATCACCTGATAATTTATAAGACTAAATGAAATTTTTAAAAGCTATGCACGCTAATGCAATTGTATTGGTAAATTGACACGAAAATCAGAAAAGTTTATGCCAGCCATCAATTACAATCGTCTACACTTAAGACCTTACTGAGTCAGACATGGTTAATTACTACTCATTGTAATGTGAATTGAACAATTATTGTATAAAATGTTTAGTTAGCTCTCATTCTCTTGAAATACAGGATTTCATTTTATAAACTTTATAACAGAGGGAAATATTATAAAGTTGTTGATTTTTTATTTTGTTACAAATACAGGTCTGTAACACTGATTAAAATATATTTTATTTCTAAAGAAGACATTTTGTTTACATAAAGTTGTTTGTTGTGCTTTGGGAACCCATCTGCTGTTATTTCTCGCTGAATTGCTTTATTTAAGTTCTAAGAACATTCAATTTTCAGAATTAAATTTGAAATGTACATAATAAGCACAAACCTTTATTTATTCTATGGGTATAAATGACATTTATTTCAACTTTTTCTTAACCTAATCTGCTATTTGGCTTATGTTTTAGATTAATTCAACCTGAATATGCCTTATAAATATGTTAATGGTGTGAGGATTTTTTGCTAAGTGTGAAGTGACTTTTGCATCTCAGAAATATAAAACGACTTTGTTAATAGAGACATCATATTACCATTACTTCAACTGTAAAATAAATGAGGAAAAATCTGGGCACCATAATTTTGCTGTAATATATGTGAGGGAAAGAAAAAGCAGGTTGAGAAGCCTTTAAAACTGCTCACAATTTTTGGGAAATAAAGAGCTGAAAATTACAATCTAGCTGTTAATGAACTTCTGAGGAGATACCAAGAGTTAGGTTGTAATATGTTGCTGAAGATCCACTTCCTGCATTCTCGTCCTGACTTCTTTCCAAGCAATTGTGGCGCTTTGAGTGACAAACAGAGGATACTTCCATCAAGATATTACTGTGATGAAAAGAAGGTATCGGGGCAAGTGGAGCTCATCTTTCATCTTTGTTTGCAGGCTATTGTTGGAATGTTATGAGAGATGCTTCAGAAGTAGACTACAAATGAAAACCAAAAAAACAGAAACCCTCCAGTGAATAGTTAAGTAGGAAAGAGTCTGAAGGGAAGCTTTCCGTATATATATATAAACGCATAAATATCTGAACAAAGAGCTAAAAAATCCGATGTCATATTCTTATTTCTCGACCCCAATTTGGTTAGGATTGAATTATTTTGTAAAGAAAAGAGAAACCTTTGATATTTTTGTAGACCAATGTTATTTGAGGGTTATAAGTTACGGTTAAAAGGCTGTTCCAGGCTATAAAAGCTCAGCTCAACTACTTCAGTCGTAACTAATATTATAACTTACACTGCAAATCTTGCAACGTGCATAAAATATTTAGTTTATACCTCTGACCTGCTTAAAACCATTAAATTTCCCATCGTAGTTGCTTTATAGTAAAGTTAAAATAGCTAAACTCAAAAAGGTGGTATAGAATGTAAAAAATATGCTGCCTACCCTTTTTACGAAGTTTCGATAGTTTTTAGCACTAGGTGATCCCAATAAAAACTTTGATATTTTTCAACTAAACCTCATTATATATAAAGAAGAATGTTCGGCCACAAAATTACATATACAGCTTATTTTCTAAAAGACATGCCCGATCAAAGCTTTTTTGTGTATTTTTTAAAAGATGACAACGAGTTAAACTACTCAACTCAGAAACAATCAATCTATACATTTCATAAACGTAAAGCGAGCTTGAGCCTCCTAAATTGGTAATAAAAACTAGCCATTATTAATTAAAATAACTAATATGCTATCTTACAAAAGTTGCGTCGCAAAAAACTGTTATCAAGCATAGAAGGCTTTAGTTGTTGTACAGTGGAGGTCTACTTGCACCCGCATCGGCCACCAACCTACTGTGCTCGCTTAAAAGGGCAGAACGTCGCTCTTCCGCATTAGGTGTCTTTTCCGACAATATCCAAGTAAGTGCTAATGTAATACCCTGAATAAGAATGACAAGAGCTAGGATGATGGAAATTGCGATCGATGCGTTATGATAAGAGCTTAAGAGAGCATTCTTGCAAGATTTAGTAAATCCAAAGTAAGGGCTGGTGGTACAAGAGTCTGCAGCTTCTTTAGGTATAGCCCTATCGAAAACGTTGTTGAACCCACAACATTCAAACTTAATGATCAGCAAGAACTTAATTCAAGAGTACCTCGAGTTCAACACTGCGTATGAGCTGTGGAGTGCCTTTATACGCTTCTTGCCAGAGCTTATCTAGCACAATATAAGCATCGACGCCATAAAATATGGCAGATAAAAGCGTATACGCTTGGAATAGAACCAAAACGAGAAGACCCGCAAAGTACTAAAGTTTAAGTAAAAATCCCAGGCACGCAACTTACAGAATGAAGAAGCTTTTTATTCTCCATGTACGAGCCTGTGCACCCAACAAACGAAATAATGAACAATACCAACCCGACTCCGAGAGTACTAGATGGTATGGCTAAGTGGTATCGTGAAAACCCGCCCGCAGCCAGACCATAGATCCCTAAACCGGACAAAAAGAGACCACAGAGCTTAAAAGGTTAGTAAAAGATAGCCATAGAGGCATACTGCAGACAAAAAGTTGGCGGCAATTAAAAGCCCTTTAAGTGAGTTGTATCCTGAAGTACCATAAGCCAAATACGTGAAATTATTTGAAGCCATATCGGAATATGGAGTCTGGCTCTCGTAGCAATATCGGTTTTTATACTCTTTTTCATCAATATGATGCGCGTTATGCTTGCCCTTATTTTAAGCCCTTAACTAATGAGGCTCGAGGGGTTATGTTTGCGTCATGTTTATAGAAACCTTTGGTCATCGTTGCAAATCGAGCTTTCACTCTGACGCTTTTCAACAGATATGGAAATACCAGTATAGAGCCAATATATTATCAACATGTTGAACACGTGGCAGTTAGAATTAAAATAATTGAGTTAGTTGCATTGAGCCAAAAACGATTCGATTCTCTTCATTATCCTACTTTTGCATAAATTAACATTTCTTTTTTCGACATGTAAATGTCTCGTGGCTGAGGATAAGTCCAAATCGGGGCATGAATAATGTCATAGCTTGACGAGCCTATAATATTGTAGATGGCCATGTTTAAGTTTAATTTTTAATTGAACCAATTAAATCAACCAAATAGATAGATTCAATTAAGTATTGTAGATGGTCATTAGTAAGTTTAGTATGCAATAATCAATCCAATCAAGGCAAATAAATAGATTAAATCAAGTATTGTAAATGACCATTGTTAATTTTAATATGAGATTGAACTACCAAATCAACTAAACAAATAGGATAAATTAAGCATTGCAGATAGCCATTGTTAATTTAAGTACATGGTTGGACCAATCAATTTAAATAATTAGCTATCAACCTTTTACACAAAATCATTATGCCTATTATATCAACCAAATATCAAACCACTTAGCCAAAATGATATTAATTCCATATAAAGGCTTATGTACCATTTCTACATTTTGTATAGGTAACCTTTATTTAGATTTATGATTGAAAAGCAAGAAAAACCAGTCTATGTTGGTTCTCCTGATTCATAAAATCTGTAATAAGTTTGTTATTCTTCTCGAGTTCGATTCCCGGTCGATGAACTTTGGGTAGGGGACAATTATGACTGTGTTGGCGTTGCGCACCAATGCCCCGAACCGAGATAGCGAATAGCAAAGGCGGTCCATGGAGTTCCTGGCCTATCATATGCCGTGCATGGAGGTTTTCTGGGGTTTATCCTCCTTTCCATTCATTCGATTTCCCCTTAATCGGTGCGGTATCATCCCCAGGTAGACCCAGCTCGAATAAAATTTAAAAAGTTTGGTTATTGGTTCATTCGCTTAGGATGAATTATGTAATAAAATTTTAAATAAATATAAATAGTTTTATTTTATAAAATAGTTTTTCAATCACTTTCAACTAGATATTGACGAATTTCAAATCAATTCAAATAAATTAACACATTGTTGGCCGGCAATTTTACACAGAAACTGTCATGTCACCGGCTATTATTTTGTAATTAAATATGGAAGTAAAGTAAAACATTCTAAAAACTCCTTTAAATTTTATTTATCCTGAATGGAATGAAATTCACTTTGGACATATTTTTATATAACTTTTAAAAATTTTTGTTTAGTATCACATTGTTGACCGGTGACGAGTTAACTCGTCATCGGTCAACAATGTAATATCTATCTATCAGCCATCTGGTTATTGTTGCTCACAGTTTTAGTATAGGCCAATCCAACCTATCACTTAAGTAATATAAATTTCCCAGTTGTCTTCTTTTTAAAATTAGATACAAAACACAAGGATGCTATTACAGCATTACAATAAAATGGAATTTATAGATGATTGTGAAAGATACCCAGCTAAGACATATACATGCTCTTTAGCTTTTTAACATAAAGTAAAAGTTATACCATTTTTAGTACTAAAAGGTCCCAACTCAGAGGGATTCACTGATCTAGTTAACATTATTTTTAAAAAGTTAGTCAAGGAATTTTTATATAAATCACAGCTTTGCTTGTGATAATATTTAAACCTATTAGAGCTAGCTACATATGCCTTGTATTCTGTTGATTATTTTTATAACCTGTGATCGAGAATTTTTAATGGGATATATTCTATGATAAATTCTGTGAAAACAGAGCTGACATCTAAATCAGTTATTCCCAAAATAACCTTTACTGCCTCAAGGATCCATGGCAAATTAAAACTAAATTGGGGGCCCGTATGGACCACTTTGAAAACCACTAAATCTTAATATGAAATAAAATAAGTGTTTATTTAGTTTTACCTTCAATTTACCATTCATCATTCAGGACATTGAAGTTAGATTTGTGATAGTTGTATTATGCAGTTGTGTAGAGTTATTTCACTTGTGGGTCCATTGCAAAATAATTGAATGAGAAGGGTCCATAAGCAAAATAAATTTTAGAACCACTGCTCTAAATTAATATTTAAGCTATGGCTGAAGTAATTTATGGTGTGAGCCAACTTTATATAGGGTTTCATGACATTTTTTATGGGTTCATGCTATTTTTTACAGTTTTCACATCTTTTTTTACATATTTAACATAACTTTTTATAGGTTCTCAATTATTTTTTTACTATTTTTACAGTGTTTATTACTATATTTTACAAACTTAAGTTCAAAAAGGCTTTACTATATGCCTTTTTTTAGTACTAGATCTTTACTATATGCCTTTTATTAATTCATTATAGGAAATCTTCAAAGGCTATAGCCCATATGCAGAATCTTCTCTTAAACCTCAAATATCCTTTCAAATAATCACCCAACCCTTCAAAAATAAAACTAAGATAAAAATCTTGAGCTCACCATCAAAGCTATATGATAATTTTCTTCTTACTACACTCTTTATCTTAGAAAAAAGTACTCAATGGAGTTAAGAATATTAATAAGGAGATGAAAACATGACATTCAAATCTTTCTTTATAAATTACATTCTCATTACATTGCCATAATGAACCATTCAAATTATCCATTATAATGTTCCATTTTCCAATATATGCAATTCTTTGCATCTTTCTACTATATTTATAAATAAAATTTTAAAAAATCTCAGCACTTATTGAACCAACTATGCTCTTTACACATACAAATTCCTCATTATTGATGTAATAGAGCTTTCTAATAAGTTGAGACCAGCCTTTCAGTTAGGGTGTGTAAATACCCATAACTCAAACCAGAATGCCAGGGGCATAGTAATCCATATGACCTGATATTTGATGGGTAGAGAAATGATTGAGGGGTGGCAGCTAAAGGTCACCATCATGACCATCCCTACTAATTTTCATGCTGTGGCTGCAATGGTGGCTGCTTATTCCACCACAGTTGGTCTCTTTGGGCTCACAGGGAGCCCCAAATCTTCTCTGGCAAACTAGGTTACCAAGCATCTGTAAATATTGTAAAATTTATCCCACCAGGGAGAAAAAATCTCCAGGTGTCATGGCTTTATGACATAATTGAGGAAATGGATTGCAAGGACAAAGCTGCACGTCAGGAGGCTAAAAAGGTTAAGTTGGCAGGCCTCCTGACCTTAAACATACCCTGGACCAATGCTGGGTACAGGTGACTAATATGCTCAGGTTGGTTCTGGGAATATGCATGATGCTTGGCCTGGTGTTACAGCCAGGGAATTAAAACAAAGCAGCTACATTCTAAATCCCAATGGTTTGTTACAGTTTCTTGAGGAACAGGGTTTCAAAACCCATTTCATTTTTAAATTTACTAAATTGGGTCAAGTCCAGTTACAATCCATAACTCAAGTTTGTTCAATATCAAGTTACAGGACCCTGGCCAATGGTAGCATGTACCTATTGGCTCACTTAGGCTTATCACCACTTCTGCCAATTAACAACTCACCCCCTGTCAGGGACTTGCGTACTACTGACCTGGTTGGGGGTAGCTAAACATGAGTTAGCATAACCAAGGGGTTTAGTCCAGTATGACAAGGACACTAGAGGTGTCTGTCATGGAAATGGCTGATAAGAATTAGACTGGGCTCCCATTCAGGGTGTGTGAGCACCCAGTGGAGAGCCCAGACTGCCAAGGGCATAGCGGTCCATGCAACTAGAAGAAGGGGGGATCTAGTAGGGACGTGAGGAAAGTAAATGTTTAGAACATACCAAAGGCCCCAAGGCAAACCAGATGGTTGCAATGGGGGCAACCGCGAGTCTTGTGGGGGCAACCCCCAAGGGCGGGATAGGTGGGGAGGATGATGACTCCTCCAGGGTGTGCGGTTGCTGGCCTTCAGTTATGGGTAGGTGGGTCTGTGCGCCAGAGAGGGGCAGCACAAAACCCACCGCGCAAACAGGGGTGCTGTCAGAGGGGAAAACGGGCCCAAGATGAGCGTTGGGACTGAGTTCCCCTTGGTCAGGGTACTCTGGGGCCCTTAGGTGGGTGGGATCAATGGCGGACAAGCCAGGTGTGGGGGCCAAGCTTGTGGGCCTTGGGGCGGGGGCGCCCTGAGGCTGCTCAATAGAGGAGCGCTCTTGGAAAGTCCATCAGCAAAGCAAACAGATGGGTTCATGTTTAATGGATATGCAAAAATGGATGGAGAGTTGACTCCATCATCGAGAGTGAGGCAGTTCACTGCGGATATGATCCACTGCCATGTGGCAGGGTTGAGCAACTGGACAACCCATTTGGCGATCATAGGGATAATTATTTGGGTGGCGGCATGCTTTGCCGGATCAATCGGCAGAATTTTGAATAGGAAAATAACAGGTGGAGTCCACAACAAGGCGTTTGGGGTAATCAACTTTATTTTGGCGCAAAGCACAAGGAAAATAGAGAATGAACCAACAACTGCCCATAAATAGAGCAGTTGCCTTAAGTATTGGGATGTTGGGGATTGGCGATGGGGTTTAGTTGGCTGGTGGGTGGGGGGAGTGGATGGATGGGTTCCAAAATCTTAGCAAAAATCAAAAAAAACTTTTGCTGATTTTTCCCAAATTTTTTGGGGCCAGACCAGGTCGATGGTACCGATCTGGGCCTTGACCATTTGAGTTGGGCAGCTCAAGTGGTTTGGATTTCCCAGATTTGTCCCAGGGGGCTGTGGCCTTGGTGCTCAGTTGTCCGCAACCTGGTCTGAACTCTCAATTTGGTTGTCTATGCAATCTGAGCTTCTCAGATCCATTCTGAGGGGTGGGGGCAACTGGTCCAAGTCACTGGTGGCCTGGTTCAAAACCTGAATTGAGTTCTGATCTGATTCTCAGACCTGACCAGTCTGACCAGCTCCGTTAGCCCAGAATCTGCAGGCCAGGCTCTGATACTTGCGCTGGCAGTTTCTTCAAAATTTTGGTAAATTTTCCCTGGTAAGTGAGGGGTCCCAGGGGCCCGCCCAAGGCCCCTGGCCTGCATGATCTCCTGGCAGGTCCCCTCTATTAATTTTATCAGGGTTGGGGAGGGGGGAGGGGAGAGATTTGGATATCTCTAGGTGGAAGGGCAGTTACCCAGCGCTCATCAACCACATGCGCCAGGTTGCTCAACTGTGACAGGGGGTCCACTTGGGCCTTTGGCCCCCTTTTGGTCTGAAAGGGATGCTGCTCCCTATCCAGTTGTAGGGGCTGGTCCCCAAGACTTACACTACCCTTTCCTTTTTTGACAGGGAGGAGGCCCCCACCTGGGGCATGGACCAAGGCATAGTTCTTGTGCCTCTCTGGGAGCTTTATGGCCAGGATGGCTGCAATCTTCTGGGGTGGATGGGGGCTTTCAGGTGGGAGTTGTGGAATTCTTCTATCAGGTCCTTGCAATTTGTGCAGTCGTGCACTCACCCAGCTGTTCTCATATGAGGGGTAGCCTTTCCAGGCAACCAGGTATTGAACGGATCTACGGGACCTCCAGGAAGCCAGGATAGCCTCCACCTCCACTTCCTGGGATTCCCCAATGAGGATTGGCTCTGGTGATGTTGGCCTTTCCCTTTGAAGGGGTCAGGAGGGAGGTGTGGAAGACGTTATGCTGCTTCCAGTGAGTGGGCAGCTTCAAATGATAGGCTCCATTGCCTAAGTCCTTCTCCACCTCAAAGGGGCCAGAGCGTTTGGCTGCGAGTTTCTGGGTGGGGGCTTTTAAGGGAAGATTGCGGGTGTCCAGCATGACAAGGGAGCTGACTTCAATCTCATGTCTGGGTAGGCGCTTCCAGTCAGCAAACTTTTTGTAATCCTCGATGGACTTTGTCAAATGTTCACAAACCAGGTTGTGTGTCTCGTGGAGTGCACACACATGGTCTTCAGCTGCAGGGACTGTTGAGGAGAGCTGCGGGCCAACTTGGAAGGAGGGGTTGTAACCCAGGGTGGCCTCAAAGGGGGAGAGGTTGGTCGAGGAGTGGAGTGAATTGTTGTATGCAAACTGTGTGAGGGGTAGGTCCTTGGCCCAAGTGTCCTGTGAGGCCATCGCATAACAGCGCAGGTACTGCTCCAGTACCTGGTTCACCCGCTCAGTCTGCCCATCAGACTGGGGGTGGTAGGCTGTGGATCTGCAGGGCTTGATGCTGAGGAGGGTTAGCAACTCTTCCCAGAACTGGGTGGTGAACTGGGGTCCCCTGTCACTCACTATCTCTTTGGGGAGACCAAACATGGCAAAGACATGGTCAAAAAATAAATTTGCGGTCTCCACTGCAGTAATAGAGGAGAGGCAGGGGATGAAGAGGGCAAACTTGGTAAAACGATCAACGACTACCATGATAGCATCTGAGCCATTAGAGGGGGAGCTCCACGATGAAATCTACTGAGACTGAGGTCCACGGGCCTTCTGCCTGCTGCAGGGGGTGTAGCAACCCCTTTTTCCAGATCAGTCCAATTTTGCTCTGGCACAGGTGACACAGCGGGAGATCCAGGCGGGGATGTCCTTTGAGGACCCTGGCCAATTGTAAGTTCTCTTTATGAGATCAGCGCACTTCTTGATGCTGGGGTGCCCAACAGTCTGGGGGACATGGTGTTCTTCGATAACACAGTTGAATAGAGATGGGGGGACCCAAACCCAATTGCAGAACCAGATGGTTCCCTCCCACAGGGTGTATGGGGCTCTCTTCTGACTTGAGGACTCTAAGTCAGTGTAAAGCTCTAACCCTTTGGGGCAACAGGTCTGGGCAGCAAGGGACATGAGGGAGGAGTGGGGCGTCAGGGGCAAGGTTGGCAAAGGCTACCATCAGAGGAGCCAAGGAGAGGATTTGGGAGGGGGCACTACAGTAGTAAGCTCTAGCAGGTCCTCTCCACCATTGGGTGATAGCGATGGGTTCCAGCTGAGCATGTCTGGCAACACATTCAGGGGGCCTTTTATGAATTCATATTTAAAATGAAACCCACAGAGGTCCTGGTATGTATGAGTTTGGTGGTGCCCCAACTTCTGGGGTTTGCAGTAGTATAGTAATGCCTTATGGTCAGTCCAAACGGTGATTTTGTGCTGGGCGCCTTGCAGGAGGTATTGCCAGTGGGTGAGTGACCACGCCACTGCCACTAGCTCCTTGTCATATATTGGCCATGCTTGTTCTGTGGAAGTGAATTTGTGGGAGTAGTAGGCCACTGGGTGCTCAACCCCCTCATGCTCCTGTAGCAGCACGGCGCCCACTGCCACCAATGAGGCATTGCAGGCTACAATGAAGGGGCGGGAGGTGTCAGCATGCCGCAGGACTGGGGCGGTGAGGAAAACCTCCTTGATAGACTTGAAGGCCTGCTGGCATTCTGGGGACCACTTGAAGGGGGCGTTTTTCCCAGTGAGGGGGTGAAGGGGTGCCGCCAGTTGGGCGAGGGCTGGGGAGAATTTTTTTAAGAAGGTAATGGTGCCAAGGAAACTTTGGAGTTGTTTCTGTGTAGTAGGGGTAGGCCAAGACTGGATCGCCTCAAGATTAGAGGGTGGAACAGCATATCCATCCTTCAGGATGAGGTTACCTAAGAAGGTCACTTCATCCCAGAAAAATTTGCACTTTGAGGGTTTCACGAAGAGCCCTGCTTTGTGGAGGGCTGCCACCACTGCTTCAAGATCCTTGGCATGTTGCTCTGGGGTAGGGGAGTGGATCAGAATATCATCAATGTAGGCTACAGCGCATGAGAAGTGCAAGTCCCCAAGCACATCATTGATGAGGCGTTGGAAGGTGGCTGGAGCGTTCTTCAGTCTGAAGGGCATCACTCTGAATTGAAAAAGACCCAGGCGGGTGCGGATAGCTGTGAGCCACTCTTGTCCTCTCGCCACCCTCACCTGATTAAAGGCGTTCACCAGATCCAGTTTTGAGAAGACCTGGGATTTGGTGATGGCTTGGGCAATGGTCTTCTCTAAGGGCAACGGGTAGGGGTCAGGGATGGTGATGTTATTGAGGTGGCCATAGTTGACGCAAGGGCGCAGGGTGCCATCTGCTTTCTGAGCGAAAACTATGGGGGAGGCGACTGGTGAAGATTTCTTGATAAGCCAACCCTTCTCTAGCATCTCATCTAGCCAAGTCCCCAAGGCCTTGTCCTCTTCCTCTGTGTAGGGGTAGAGGGGGCAGTTGATCTTGACTAGGTCAACTGTCAGCTGAAACGTTAGGTCATATTTGGAGTGTAGGGGAGCTTGGAAGCCAGCGACATGTCAAAGATGGACTTATAGGGGGTTAGGAAGGGTGGGAAGTCTGAAGGGAGGTCAATGGGAGCGGGGTCCAGGGGAGAAATAGAGCTGAGGGATGTGTCAAGGGGGAGGGTTTTCAACAAGGGAAACTCTCCACTCAACTTGAGGTTTGAGAACAACAAGGAGTTATTAGCAAGATTGATGTGGACCTGCTGTTGCTGCCACCAGCCCACCCCCAAGATCACGGGGTAGAGCAAGTCCTGTATGGCTGAGAAGTGGTCACAGAACCCAAAGTTGTGGACAGAGAAGTGCAATGGGCGTCAGACGCGGTAAGACTTCATGGGCTCCGATGAAGCACCCAGGACCAAAGAGGCTTCTTCCATTGCCAGGTCCAAGGAATGCGCCACACTGAGGTCAATAAAGTTGCCTGCCGCTCTGGTGTCAAGGAGGGCTTGCAGGGTAAATTCACCTAACTCTGAGGGGAAGGAGATAGGGAACAAGAAGTAGGCTTGATCTTCTTTATTGGGGTGGGCAAGAGAGAGAGCAGCTGAGGAGGGAGCATGACCCATCATTAGAAGAGATTGACCAAGAGGCGCTGGGCTGGTCTGGAACTGGGGAGGGGTTTCTGCTTCCTCCTTGTCCCAAATGGGGCAGCGAGGGTTGATGCGTATGCCCGCTCCACTCTCTTTGAGGGGGGCCTCCAGGTTAACTGGGGGGTGGTGGCGCCAGGGTGGGCAGGCTCTGAGCTCTGGGGGATCAAGGGCCCACTTTCCTGATCTGGGGTGAGAGCAGGGGGTGCAGCAGGCAGGGGCTCTTCTGAGGGGAGGGTACCCAAGGTGGGTACAGAGGGGGCGCAGAGGGCGGCGAGACCTGGGGGGCGCTTCCCTTGGCCGCGACCACTGGCAGGGGGAGAGGGGGTGGCACGCGGGACCTCAAGAGCTGCAACAGTGCATGCGGGTGTATGGAAGGGCCTGGCCCCAATTGTGTGAGCCACTGAGAATGCAATTTCTAAGGACCTGGGGAGGGGGTCCCAAGATGCATGGGCAGCCGCAGTGGGGTCCAAGGCAGCTCAGAAGGTGGAGATGGCGATTGGGGGGATGGGCACCGTGGGGGCCAGGACTGCGAAGGCTTCAATCAGGGAGGGCAGGTCCATGGCTGTTTGCCCTAGTGTGAACAGATGGAGGAGGCGCGCCGGTCTAGACTCAGGGGCCTGGACCGCCAAAGTAACCAGCGCCAGTAGGGGGGTGGGGTTCCCAGACTTAGCAGCAGAGCGGAGCACTCCCCTGACCCAGCGGTGGGCATCCCCATCTAGGGCATCAAGGAGAGCTACGCTCTGCTGGGCATCAGAAGGGAGGGGAGTTTTCCCCCATTGGCGGTGAAGCGCACCTGAAGTTCCACCAGGACACCCAGGATTTGGTCAGCCACCTCATCAGAAGGGATAGGGGGACTCCCAACCCTATCATGTTGACTGATGGGGTGACACTTGACGCCAGGGGTCTGTGGGGTGGGGACCAGGTCAACACAAACTGGTGGCATGCTCGGATGAATGAGGCTGCCAACCAGCAGGAGAAGGCCAGGTCGCAGAGAGAGAGTATGTTTAAGGTTAGGGCGTAGGCCAACGCTTCACCAGTGCCAGCAAGGAGGGCGGAGAAGGCTGAGGTTATGGGTCAGTTCATTATGTCATGGAAATGGCTGATAAGAATTAGACTGGGCTCCCAGTCAGGGTGTGTGAGCACCCAGTGGAGAGCCCAGAATGCCAAGGGCACAGCGGTCCATGTGACTAGAAGAAGGGGGATCTAGTAGGGTTGTGAGGAAAGTAAATGTTTATAAATGTAACAAAGGCCCCCAAGGCAAACCAGATGGTTGCAATGGGGGCAACCGCAAGTCTTGTGGGGGCAACCCCCAAGGGAGGGAGAGGCGGGGAGGATGATGACTCCTCCAGGGTGCATGGTTGCTGGCCTTTGGTTATGGGTAGGTGGGTCTGTGCGCCAGAGAGGGGCGGCACAAAACCCACCGCATGAACAGGGGTGCTGTCGGAGGGGAAAACGGGCCCAAGATGAGCGTTGGGGCTGAGTTCCCCTTGGTTGGGGTACTCTGGGGCCCTTAGGTGGGTGGGATCAATGGCGGACAAGCCAGGTGTGGGGGCCAAGCTCATGGGACTTAGGGTGGGGGCGCCCTGAGGCTGCTCAAATAGAGGAGCACTCTCAGAAAGCCCATTGGTGAAGCGAACAGATGGGTTCACATTTAACGGATATGCAAAAATGGATGGAGAGTTGACTCCATCATTGAGAGCAAGGTGGTTCACCGCGGATACAATCCACCACTGCATGGCAGGGTTGAGCAACCAGATGACCCATTTGGAAATCATTGGGATAATTATTTGGGTGGCGGCGCGCTTTGCCAGATTAATCAGCAGAATTTTGAATAGGAAAAACAACAGGTGGAGTCCATGACAAGGCGTTTGGGGTAATTGACTTTATTTTGATGCAAAGCGCGAGGAGAATAGAGAATGAACTGACAACTGCCCATTGATAGAGCAGTTGCCTTAAGTATTGGGAGGTTGGGGATTGGCGATGGGGTTTGGTTGGCTGGTGGGTGGGGGAGTGGATGGATGGTTTCCAAAATCTTGGCAAAAATCAAAAAAAAACTTTTGCTGATTTTCCCAAATTTTTGGGGCCAGACCAGGTCGATGGTACCAATCTGGGCCTTGACCATTTGAGTTGGGCAGCTCAAGTGGTTTGGATTTCCCAGATTTGTCCCAGGGGGCTGTGGCCTTGGTGCTCAGTTGTCCGCAACCTGGTCTGAACTCTCAATTTGGTTGTCTATGCAATCTGAGCTTCTCAGATCCATTCTGAGGGGGTGGGGCAACTGGTCCAAGTCACTGGTGGCCTGGTTCAAAACCTGAATTGAGTTCCAATCTGATTCTCAGACCTGACCAGTCCAGACCAGCTCCGTTAGCCCAGAATCTGCAGGCCAGGCTCTGATACTTGCGCTGGCAGTTTCTTCAAAATTTTGGTAAATTTTCCCTGGTAAGTGAGGGGTCCCAGGGGCCCGCCCAAGGCCCCTGGCCTGCATGATCTCCTGGCAGGTCCCCTCTATTAATTTTATCAGGGTTGGGGAGGGAGGAGGGGAGAGATTTGGATATCTCTAGGTGGAAGGGCAGTTACCCAGCGCTCATCAACCATGTGCGCCAGGTCGCTCAACTGTGACAGGGGGTCCACTTGGGCCTTTGGCCCCCTTTTGGTCCGAAAGGGATGCTGCTCCCTATCCAGTTGTAGGGGCTGGTCCCCAAGACTTACAGTGTTATTTTAACTTCATCACATATTCTATTGATTTGGCTGATAATTTCTGTAATCTCAGGAATTCCACTAACGTCAGAATTTACCCTGACACCCCCATTAATTAAGTATGTTTCATGAGACCAACTTTCCTTGTTAGTCAACTTCTGAAATAAAATTCCCTATTAAGTTTATGTTTTAAAACATGGTTCCTTAGGTAAACCTGTGCGCTAACCTCTTCAAGGAGGTCTTCAGCAACGTTGGACACTTTATTTTATCTAAATTAACTATAGTATCTGGTGCACCTTTGGGACACCCTGGTCCCCTCCAGATTGAGGCACCCAAGCACCCTAACACCGATCTCCACTTTGTTATAGATTTCCCTTTGGGGACTAACCAGGTATCGTTGTATCTTTATTATTTAAAATTACAACTTTGTTGTACACCCTCGCCCTAGGTCCTTTTTTCTCTGGCACCCTCCGCAGTGCCCTATTTCTGATCTTGATAATGGCTAGTTCCCTGGCGGTATGGCGGTGCATCCCACACCACCTCTCTGGGAATGAAAGAGCTACAGATATTCTCTTAACATTAGTTAACCAACCATTTTATTTTACATGCACCAGAATTATCCATGAGGACTTTCTTTATGTGTAAACTGGGTGCGCTGGCTATTTTTCATAGCCACTATGGTTTTTACACAGTTTTCTCATTTGGTTTTGTTTGGTGCGTCTCAGCATTACACTTGAAACTACTAACTGAAAATTGCCCACCCTTCCTGCTCGTACCTGATGGACTCTGACTCTTTGTGGTCCTGTTATCACAATTCCCCAACTTCCCCCAAGATTTACGCTAAAATTCACTAGTACCTTGCTTCCCTCTTGATAAACGCTTCTTTTAGTAATAACAAATTGTCTGGTTCACATCCACCATCTTATGAGGTGAATTTGTATATAGCTGTCTCCAGAGGCAGCCAACTGAGTTGTGCCTTCCACGCACAATCACTTCTGTGGAGATTAGTGGAGGGTTTGAAGCGTGCCCTGGAGCAACGTCATCTTGACGTGTCATCCATCCACACCTTCTATGAGTTCTTTTCTCTGCATCAAGCTGGCCGCCCAGTGAAATTATATCTAAATTAATATTGTGAAAAAGCATAGGCCCTACCATTGGCCAACGTCATTAAAACATCATTTTTTCATTCCACATTGGACCTCCCCATAAGAAGCTTCCTGATTTGGCAATCACCTTCTCCCAACTTTGACCAACTGAATGAAGCTCTTTGGGGCGGTTCACCTGCCCAACCTGGAAGGTGCCAGGTAATTTGGCCGTCATTGTTTTACCCAGGGTTGCCCCTTTAAATATGGACCTCAAAAACTTGCGCATGCCCCTCTAAAAGGAGGGACCTTATCCTTCTAACCTTTGAGTTCTACCAAATTTGAAGGTGAACAGGAGTCTAGCCCTGAGTTTAAATTAAATGTTTCAGACAATTCTGCCATAACAATGTCACCCACGGTAGCCCCTATAAATACAGCAACTACAACTAGTGTTTTTCGCTTGAATGGGCAGAGGTACTACTGATTTTCTCCCCATTTGGCGTAATTGGAGGGTCTGGGAGAGTCTAGACCTGAATATAACAAATGATGTATCAATAATAACAGTTTTTTTGCCTCGAATTTCTGTGGTGCAGGCTGAAGCATTGACAAAGGGCTTGGTGGTGATAACCCCGGATAATGAAGCGCACTTGGCCATCAGAGAAGGTATAGGGTCATTGATGGCTTAAACGCGTTTTATGATGTGAATGACATACAAAAAATAAGCCGTTTATTAGCACTTATGGTTCTGTCAAGAAATCTATTTCAGTATATAAAATTACTCCTGAGAACTCCATCTTGAACCCTACTATAATCTGTAGAACACATGTGGTGGAAAAGGAGCTATGTTTAAGATATGAAAATGTTTATGAAACTGCTGAAGATATGGTAGGATAAATGTTCTCAGTAGTAAGTGTGGTCAATTATTCCTCTCCATTTTATAATGCAAAAACATACCCTGGAGGTATGCTTATGACTGATGAAGAGTTTTCTAGCAAGGTGTTGGCGTTATCTGCTTTGAATAAAGACCATTCTGGATATTTTTTGTTGACTGCTACCATTTCATCCCCTTCATGAAAAATCAGCACAACTATTCTTTATGGAAACAGGAGCCTCTGAGAATTTTATTGACCAGGACCTAGCCTACTATCTTGAGTTTAACTATTTTTCTGGTGGTATAGTTAGGGGAGGGGCTTTTCAAGGTACTTCTACGCTGAAGGTTCTGGGGTTAATGGATTATCAAGTTGGCAAATATTATTTGTGCTGATTGCTTACAAGCAATCAAAAACCTCTTGTACCCCATTATTTTGGGATTAGAGTGTTGGCAAAATTTTGACGTCAGAACCAAAATTGACAGACAATACCTTGTTATTGGGTTTCTGCCAGATGCGCTTGCTTGTGCTAACGCTGGGAAACCCAATATGGTGGCTGACTGCAGGAGGCTATGGTCAGCTGAGAGGATAGGGGCTGCTTTAGGTGCAAGGTTGGATGATACTTTGTTCATTAAAATAAAATAAAACTTAAATAAAATAAGATAAATATAATATCTTAAAGAAAAAGTACATAATTAGACTAAAATGTATTGATAATTATAGGGTGCGTGGGGTCACAGTGCCTCAAGGATATTCGTGGCCCCATCCATTTAGGATCTTTCCTGGCCTTCTGGATTGATTTCCTATTTTGAACCTTACTTGGATCTCGCCGCCATTGTAACCAGATCATTGGAAACCACGCTTCACATGACTCAGTAGATGGGAATGTAAACTCAGGAACTGGGGATGTAAAGATTTTTAAATTCAGAGTAATTCATGTAAAGCCCCAAATTTAATATACCAGCTGATAACATAGATTTGAACCCCATTCTAGAACTTAATGGGTCCTTTGGGAGTTATGCCCCTTAAATAAATGTATAAACCATTCCCCTGGACAAGGATTTCACCTAAATCAGGGAAAATCTTGACAGAGCCCCCCAAGCCTTGTCCTAGGGGAGCAAGTTGTGGCCTGAGGGTTAGGGTAGCCAGAGGAATCAAGTTTGGGGGTGTATGAAGCCTCGTTCTTGATGCAGATTAGGTTAGTGGTGCTGGTGCTGTGGAACGAGGCCACCCCAATATTGTCAATGGTAAAGCCATAGACAATAAGGGCGCTGCGGATTGGGGTGACTCTGGGATCTTGCCAGTAGAATTTGTTGCCCCAACGGTTGATCGCGGCATGCTCTTGGAGGTAAGCCTCTGTGGTAAAGTACTTAAATCGTTCTTTGAAAAAGGTAGTTCTAAGCTCCTTGATCTGCAACCTGCTGCTGGCTGAGCAATCAAGTCTTTTGAGGTGGCTGGCTTCGAGCTGCCTTCTGGTTTTGAGGTAAATCCCCTTGAGGTCAGATAACTCCAGCCTAAGCTGTGTGTTTTCAATCTTGATTATTTTGATCTGGTCAGTCTTATCCCAGATCCCTGACTGCAGGCCAAACAACAGCCTCTGTTCCTGGATAACTTCTGACTTGGAGGCCTTCAACTATGCCTCCAACTGCACTATCCTTTCACACGCTTCCTGCAACATCTTGGCTATGCTGGTCTCAGCCTCTTTAAGCTACCAGCTCAACTTGTTTGCCACCTGAACCTGGCATCTTGCAATCACCTTATCCACCAATAGATCCAGGTAAGGTTCAGAGAAAATGTCATTATCAGCGAGCTGGGTATGCGTGCAACCCCACAAGCTTTGAGGATGGCCAAATGACTTTAGGATGTTGCCTCTTGAAAGTTTTGACAGGGAGGACTTTTCAAGCGACGCTGAGCCATCATCTCAGGATTGGGGTGAGAAAATCTCACTTGCGACTGAAAGCGACCTGTTCAAAAAAGTTTGAGAGAAAATTTGAAGTGGGCTGAAAGGTTGGCATTAGTAGTGAAGGTAATGTCAGCAGGGTTCCTCAAGCTTCACATTTTCAGGACCCTCGTTTTTGTCAGGATGGCGCTATCCCTATCTGAGAGCTGAATCAGGTAATTTTTACATTTCACCTTAGTAATATATGGCCCAATCTCTTGAGGGAAGCCGTTGAAATCAAAGTGTTAGATTTGCCAGAAAGGAGTCATCAAGCTTATCACCGATTGTGCAAAGGTAAGTCCCAGGTATTTTTTCTGGCGTTTTTAGTGCATCGTCACACCAATTGTTTTTGAGGCTTCCAGAAAATTCCAGAAGTTTGCTGCCTTTGTCAAGTTTGGAAGCTAGTTCTTGACTTGTCCCAATTTCATCAATTTGGTGTTGTCAATGCTTGCTGGCTAAATTTGATTTTTTGTTCAGTGCTTTTGAGTTTTAATTGGCTATGAGCTTTGTTTCCACTTTCTGCTCTGAAGCAGCAGAGTGGGAAATGACATCAAGCGGAACGTTTCACTTTTTATTATCCAAATGAATATTAGTGTTAGTATTAAAATTAATTGTTTTTGTAAAATTCAAACACTCATATTATTTTGATCTTCACTTTTGACCAGAGGATGTGTTGTAGCTTGGCCAATTTCTTTTTGATTTTGTTAAAAGCCAAAAGGTTTTTGAACATAACTCTCTCATCACAGCAGACAGGTCCTAGCGTCCAATAGTCATTCCGCTGGGTAATATCTTCAAAGGCTTCTTCTCTCCTAGCATCCCACATCCTCTTGAACCGTGATGCTTGATCCCTGTAATAAACTATTGCCTCTATTAATCTTTTTTATTTATGATGCTGGCATTTTTGCTCAATAACATCTTTTTCAATTTCTTCAGGCGTACTTAACAGGTCATGCAAAGGTTTCAACTGACTGGGAGTTCTGAAGTGCACGAAGTCTTCTGAGATACACTCAAAGGTATTTTTTGTAAAGTTGATCCCCACTGTTACTGAGTCTTGGCCATTCCAGAGGAGGTAGTTCAGAAGATCAGCATCTGGAGTGCTCACTTTAGACTGATTTTCATCCAATGTTGAGGGTAACTCCTCAGGGTGCGCCTTGGAAGCGCCCTTGTAGTGAGCAACAGATATCAGGTTTCTGCCAGATGCGCTTGCTGGTGCTAACACTGGGAAACCCAATATGGTGGCTGACTGCAGGAGGCTATGGTCAGCTGAGAGGATAGGGGCTGCTTTAGGCGCAAGGTTGGACGATACTTTGTTCATTAAAATAAAATAAAACTTAAATAAAATAAGATAAATATTATATCCTACTGAAAAAGTACATTATTAGACTAAAATGTATTGATAATTATAAGGTGCGTGGGGACACAGTGCCTCAAGGATATTTGTGGCCTCATCCATTTAGGATCTTTCCTAGCCTTTCAGATTGATTGCCTGTTTTGAAACTTACTTTGATCTCGCCACCCTCGTGACCAGATCAGTGGAAACCCCACTTTACATGACTCAGGAGATGGGGATGTAAACTCAGGAATTGGGGATGTAAAGATTTCCCAAATTTGCTCCTTGGGTTGGGACCATCTAGTACTAAAAAAAAGATTTCCCAAATTTGGAGTAATTCATGTAAACCCTGAATTCAATATACTCGCTGATAATATAGATTTGAACCCCATTCTTGAACTTATTACGCCATTTGGGAGTTGTGCCCTCAAATAAATGTATCAACCATTCCCCTGGACAAGGCTTTCACCTAAACCAGGGAAAATCCTGACACTTGTCCTTAACTTTGAAGAATGGTCATCAATTAGTTGTCCCTTGTCTGAGGTTACTCTCAGGGCGATTTTCCCCAATGGCCCAAGGTCAAAACATTTAGTCTTGCTCCGCCGCTCAGGCCCTCTATAAAGGTATTATTACCTTTCTGTTTGGAGGAACTAGAATCTTCGTTTAATGTGGCTTAAGCAAATGTACTACCAGCTCATTCAGAGTTTGATTGTGTTTTCAAACTCACCATTGATATGGTGCATATATCTTCTCCCATTTACCCTTTTGACTGTAAGGGAGGAAGCAGTGTTGGATGTGTGAGTCAAAGAGCAGTTAGTTAAAGGCGCAATATTTCAGCGTACCTCCCCGGTATGATCACCACTTCTATATGTGGAGAAGGAAGATGGTATCTTACGCCCATGTGTAGACTATGGGAATCTCAATAACATCACAGTACCAGACTTGCACCCCATCCCGTTGGATTATTAAATTGCTCACTTATATGGATAAGGTAAAAGTCTATTCAAAAACTGGATTGCCTAAATGCATATAATCAGATCAGGATCAAGAAGGATCAAGAGTGGCTAACCGCGTTTCATACCCAAAAAGGATGAACAGTTTCAGGTTATGCCCTTTGGGCTTAAAAATGAGCCTTTTATCTTTTAACGCCATATCGATTCAGCCTTAGGGGACCTGCTGGGTGTGTGCGCAGTGGCTTACATGGATGATATTCTGGTGTTTCCCCAATCTAGAGTCCCACACTATACACCTATGGCAAGTGGTGGAGAGTTTAAGGGCAGCCAACCTTACTAATAAAATTAGCCAGTGTGAGATTTTTAAGTCTCAGGTCACCTTCCTGGGCAACGTCGAGTTTGATAAAGGCCACATAATGATTCAAGACAAGGAGAAGGAGATTTGTGAGTGGCCCACCCAAACTTTGGTCAAGGAATTGAGGAGTTTCTTGGGGATGTGTACGTTCCTTAAGAAATTCACGCCAAATCTTTCTGAGGTGATGGCGCCCTTGTATAAGGCAAGTGGAGCAAAAGTGCTCCAGTGGTCCCCAGTTTTTGCAGGATGCCTTCCAAGCAGTAAAGTGCACCCTGCTGTACACATCCATCCTTTGCCATGTAGATCCCATAATGGAGTATATTGTGGATACTGATAACTTTAACTTCGCCATAGCAGCAGCCTTATTATAAGTAGGCGAAGATGGAATAGGGTATCCAGTGGGATATTTTTCCCAAAGATGTCTCTGCCTGAGTAAACTACGCTGGATAAGACAAGAGTTATTGGCAGTGGTTGAGGCGCTTACCTATTGGCGTCATCATTTGCATGGCTCATCCCAAGCCTTCCACTTTTGTACAGATAACCATGCCTTGTTCTACTACCGCACGCCTCATGTCTTGACCACACAACAAACCCTCTGGCATGAGTCCCAGGCTCAATTCGTGTTCTACTATAAGTTTATGAAGGGCAAGGAGAATGGTTTGGCGGATGCATTGAGCCAAAACCCTCCACTAGTTCCTGATCTTAAGGAGATAGAGGTACATAACACCCACATGATGATTCCACAGGGTAAGATTGTGTCCCAACATCCCTCTCCCATGACCCACAGGTCAGCGTTTGCTCCTTTGAAAAATGCAGAGGAATATAGTATGTTCAGAAAGGTGGTCTTTTCACAACATTTTTTGGTGGAGTATACCATGGTCCTCGCCAAAAATGAGTTAATTCAGGAGGACATTACCAGGGGATATCACGTGAAGGACGAGATGGTGTGGTTTAGGGGCGCCTATGGGTTCCTGCTGTACCACTTCGACTGAAAATCATCTGGGACCATCAGGCGGACTCACCGTTATCCATCCTGGGAAGGCAAAGACTCTGGAGCTAATTTTCCGCACTTACAATTGAAAGGTGTTAGCCACGCAGGTGGCCAGGTATTGTAAGAAGTGCCTGGTCTGCAACCAAATGAAGCTGAATTACCAGCCACTAATGAGGTTGTTGGTACCAGTTAAAAAGGCTGAAGGGCCTTATACTTTTCTATTGGTGGATTTTAATGTGGAATTACCTGCATCTGATGGCTACAAAGTTATCATGGTAGTGGTTGGCCGTTTTAAAAAAGTTCGCCCATTTTATTCCCTGCAGAACCATGGTAACTGCAGCTGAGATGGCTAGGCTCTTCGTCATATGTGTTTACTCTTCATGGGGTCCCCATGATATAATTAGTGATTGGGGGCTCCAATTTACCTCTGTATTTTGGAAAAAGTTGTGTAAGACTCTTCAGATTTTCCCATGCCATTTGACTTCCTATCACCCTAATCAGATGGGCAGACTGAATGAGTGAACCAGTGCTTAAAAAGTTCCTGCGGTGTTACACTGCCTCAGATCATTCAGATTAGATTTCCCATCCCCCCATGGCCCACATCAGCTATAACAACGCCCAACATGCATCTATTGGTTGTTCCCCTTTTTTGCCAATTTGGCTTCAACCCCGCCTTAAACCTGGAGCCCAGTTTTGGATCCAAGGTGGAAGCTGTGGTGGACTTTGCAAAGACATTCAAGAGAATACACCAGGGGGTGAACACAAATTGGATGTGGCAATGCAAGCTTATAAGAAGAATGCAGATAGAAAAAGATGGGTTAATACTGCATGTAATGAAGGGGATCTCGTGATGCTTGATGCTAAAAACATACCTATCAAGCAGCCATGCAAGAAGCTGGGACCAAAGAGGATTGCCTTACCACGTGGTCAGAAAGGTGGGCCACGCCTCAAACCAGTTGGATCTCACCCCTCATTCTGGCTCTTTGCAGTCTTCCATGAAAGTAAACTTATGTTGTTTGAGGGCACCCACCAGAGACTCCAGAGGCTTAACTCATGGATGGGACGCTGGAGTGGGAAGTGGAGGAGATCGTAGCATCATGACAATTAAGAAAAAGGCTTGAGTAACTTATACCCTGGAAGAGATTCAATGCAGCAAAGAACAGTTGGGTACCAGCATGCGACTGCACCCATGCTCAGGATCTGATCAAAGTTTTCCACAAAGCACTTTCCCAAGGTTGCAGGACCTAATCTCAAAGCAATTTATCTCTACCTTGAAGCTGGCCCTGGACAATAAGAACTTATCTTTGGCAAAAGCCTTTGAAGGAGGGGGTGGAGCCTCAAAAGAATGAGAGGGTAATGTCATGGTACCATGACATAATTGAGGGCTTGGATTGCAAGGACAAAGCTGCACGTTAGGAGGCCTAAAAGATTAAGTTGGAAGGTACTAATGACCCTGAACATACCCTGAACCAACGATAAATACAGGTGAAATATGCCCAGGTTAGCCATGGGAATATGCATGGTGCTCGGCCTGGCATTAAAGCCAGGGCATTAAAACGCACCAGCTACGTTCTGAATCCTGATGGTTTTTCATTGTTGCTTGAGGAACAGGGTTTCAAAATCTGTTGCATTTTTTTTGTTATCAAATTGGGTCAAGTCCAAAAACAATCCATAACTCAAGTTTGTTCAATATCAAATTACAGGACCCTGGCTGATGGTAGCGTGCACCTATTGGCCTGTTTAGGCTTAGCACCACTTCCACCAATTGACAACTCGCCCACCATTGCTTAAGTACGATTCATGAGACTAACTTTACTTGTTGGTCAACTTCCAAGACAAAAATACCCGTTAAGTTTACGTTTTAAAATATGGTTTTTTGGGTGAACCTGTGCGCAGACCTCTTTGAGGAGGTCTCCAACAATGTTGGCCACTTTATTTTGTCTAAATTAACTACAGTATCTGGTGCACCTTTGGGCCACCCTGGTCCCCTCTAGATTGAGGTACCCAAGCACCCTAGCACCAATCTTTAATTGGTTATGTCCCCCTTTGGGGTCCAACCAGGTTCTGTTGTTTCTTTGTTATTAACTATTATAAACTGTGTCGTACACCCTAGCCCTAGGTCCTTTTTGCTCTGGCACCCTCTGCAGTGCTTTATTTTGGATCTTGCTGATGGCTAGTTTCCTGGCGGTGTGGCTATGCATCCCGCACCACCTCTATGGGAATGAGAGAGTTACAGATAATTCTTTGCACCATTAGCAATGTCACATCCTGACGCCAGATGGAGTCCACAATCAGGGATAACCTAGGAAGCTGCTATAGTGTTATCCTCATTTGAGGAGAGAGTGTAGCAACATTGTGATTATGGATACTATGGCCCATTCATTGCATAGATTGGGAAACTTGGCACTTATTGGCAGCGGCTGGTAGAAGATAGTGTAAAAAACTGTAAAAATTCTTTGGGATATTTAAAAACAACAATAGAAAATTGACTGACAACTGTATATGTGGGGGAAAGTTATCTTGGAACTAGGGGGCTTGGGGAATAAATAGAATTTGTATTAATCAAGGGTATTACAATCCCATTTGATTCCACAGGCTTGGAATTAAAACTATTTTAATGCTGGAATGATTTAATTCTGGACAACTGACTCTCACTCAAATTTTGCCACCAAATTTCCCCCCCCTGCACAATTCTGCTTGGCAGATTGGTGACACTTTTTCTGGCATGTGACTGGATGCACACATGGCCAGGACACCGGGGAGATCCCATTATGTACTGGATGGAGTTAATGCTCTTAAACCTGCTGGGGTTGGAATTGCCTTTTTCCAGTGGAAGAAAACACATTGCCAGGGTTTGAACCCAAGTTTGCCACAGATGACTCGATTCCACTGAAACTCAATTTATTTAATTTAATGGCCCTCTTGTTGGGACCCAAGTTTTTCAAAGGAAAGATATGCCATCACCTTCTAGATGGCAGTGGCCTCTTGATGCTGCCACCTCCAAAAACACATCCCAATCTGCTGCACCAATTCTTGGGTGGTGAGTAGAGGGAAATGGGGCAACTTTGAGGGGATATGCCATCATCCAACTCTCATCCACCACATGGGCTAGATCACCTTAGACCCAAGAGGGATGGCCACCTTCTTCAACATCTTTTATGTGCATGATGGGAATTTCTCATGGTTGAGATGCAGGGAGTGCCCCCCCAGACTTACATTTGATATTAAAAATTGAAGAAACATTCATTCCTATATTTGCCAGTATCAGAACTTGGATAAGCTAACCTCTTGTAGATCTCCTGTATGTCCTTCTTAGGTGTAAGTTAAAACCACTTCATCAATGAAAATGTTATATTTATCATTTTTATCTTTAGATATAAACTCATGAGCATATGATTGTATTTTAAATTTAGTTTTTAAAAATTAGCAACATCTCTAGTAATATACAATCCTTTTTTGTGTTATTATCAAAGTCTTTAACACCCTACAAACCATTTCAATAGTCAAAGAAATATTTTTCTTCTAATTTGTTCACTATTTTCTTTTAGTATCTGTTGATTTTGGTTTCTATAATATCCTCTAATGTATTCATGACCTCTTGAATAACTTTTCTATATACAGGACTTTTCATTCTTTTTTTATCCATTTTCTATTTTATAATCGACAATAAATTTTCAGACAGCTTCATAAATTGGTGAAACATCTAAAAGCTTCTATTATATAAAATCCTTCTTTGTTGATTTTTTACTTAAGTTTGTGGGTCTCATTACCTACAGTTTTTTACTTTCTTCATCATCAATGTGATGCATTCCATTATGACATTTATGCTACAAAAATATTTGAATATCAGGTAAAGAAATTTAACATGTAAAAAATAGGACAAAAACTGTATAAAATAATGTATTTTTTTAAATGCTGTGAAACTCATAAAAAATGCCGTGGAATACTATAAAAACGCCACACTAAGTTTTTCAGGAGATGGAAATGTGATATATCTGAAAAGATAGGATTCATAAAAACCCTTCCTGTACTCTAGCATCCTAGGAAGAATTAAAAATATGTATAGCTCTTTGCTATCTTGGACTAACATTTGGTGTATAACTTTAATAAGGTCAATTATCTTATGATAAGGCTCTACTGAGAATTGGACTGAGGAGAAAACTCAGTTTGACTTGTACCTTATTACGCCATCCTCTCTTTTATAGCTTAATCAGTGGTAATCATAATTATAGAAATACTCTGCTTTTATCATCATTAGGAAATGATTTAAACCACTATGATATTTAAATTTTAGAAGATATTTCTCAGAAAATAAAAGATCAGTTTTTTTTATAAAAAAAGTTTATACACAGTATATTTTTAATATGAATAGTACCATATTATATATAGTTTTTTATAAAAATATAGTTTTGATATAAAAGCATTAAAAAAGGTTTTTGAAATTAATCATAGTTGAAGATCAATTTTATTAATATATGTCTCATAATAGTACTACAACTTTATTAAGACTAATCTATATAAAACAATATTGGTGAACACATCATCAAAAGCCATATCTAGTAAAAGTTCTTCTTTAGTCTTCAAAGGCGATTAGATATTATCATTTTTAGTACTGTATAAATTCTTTCTGATGTTGCTTTTTTAGGTTTATTAGATAAAGAGAAAAAGGAGGGTGCCCCTGTGGTAGAGTATGGACTCAGTGACTTTTGCCTCCCAAGTTTAATCCTGGTATATAGATTTGGTAAAGGACAATTAATATCTATGTTGACATCATGCTACAATGCTCCAAATTGGATAGAAAATAGCAAGGCGGTCCATAAAGTTCCTAGCTTATCAGAATTCCAAGGTTAAAGGTTTATGTCTTGTTCTCAGCTACTGCTATCAAGCTGGTTAGCACCATGAACCCTTTTAGGATTAAGAGGGGCACCAATCCTAGGGCTTTACCTATTACCAAAATTTCTGATCTAGGCATACCCTAGATGAGAGATAGGTGGTGGCTACTCCCCACATTCAAACCACCCTAACCAACCTCCAAGCCACTATCATTACCACTACTGAGACAACAGAGCAATATGTGTTGAAGATCAAGTAGCTCTGTTTTGGCTTTAGAGGATATTTAAAATACATGGTACAAAGGCAAATACCTCCTCCAACCCAACTACTCAACAAGGAGCATCCCTGGTTGTAATATGATACCTAGAGTAAACTCAGTTAAAAAAGTCATATGCAAAGGTTCTCACTGATAGAAATTTGAATTAACAGTTAAAGTAGGATTTGCACATTTCAACAGATCCTGAGATTGACAATGCGGTTTTAAGGATCATAACCAGAATAAAACAATTGAATAACTTAAGTTGATAAGTTATGACCCAAAGTAGATTCCTTTTAGAATATCAATTGCTTTTTAGGCTATCTTGAACTTATTAAGGCCCGCCCTTCTCTTTCCCTGGGTATATACCCAACATCCTGCATCTTGCAGGTTGTTTATTATTCTTTTACTTAATTTCATTATATTTACTAACTCAAAACCTTATTTCCTCTTAAAGTAATTTTTATTAAATTTTTCAAAAATTTTATTGCTCAATTTTATAGAGGGGCCAACCTCTTTAGTATTGTGAAAAGTGGCAAATAGCTGACATTGGCTACTGCATTGGCTTGTACCAGCAAGAGTATGAAGGAAATAAGGGCCAGTTACTATCAATCAAGCGTCCAATTTTCTTTCCTCTCCATCTCAATCTACCATACCCACCCAGGATATTCCCAACCCATGACAACAGCGGTACCTTGAGACCTGAAGCTTTTGTCCTGGTTCATGAGCATCCATGATGGAAGCAAGGTTTTTCCTTGGCAAGCCAGTTCTATAACAATTTATTATTACTTATCTACTCTCTCATTAATTTTAGTTTTCCCCATTAACCCATTAGTTTGTGCTGTATTAAAACAGGCTGTCCAATCTTAAATAAACTAGATAGTATTGAATAAATAATAAAGGGCAAACCAAAAAATTATCTTGTTTTGTCACTAGTAAATCCTTTTTAGTAATTAACAATATAAAAAGTTTCTAAATTTATATATAGTAAAGTATCATTAATATAGAAAGCTTTTAACTTCTTGAATTTAATATAATTAACATTGTTAAGCATAAATATAAGTCTTATATATGCAATTGTAACTTTTTTCTGACTTAATTAAAATTTTAGAAATACTCTACTGAATGACCTAATCTAAACTTTAAAGATTAACATTTTTGATGACATAATAGCTATAATGAATTGCTCCAATCCAATAGGCCTCATATAAACATTAAAGAATCACCCAGATTATAATCCTTAAGAGATAAAGTTCTTAATATGAGCTAATTAAGTATACCACCATATAATTAAAGAAGAGATTACTAAAAAATTTCCAGCAGCTTAATCTAAATAAGGCTCCTTGTATATAAAGAACAAAGAAGAAGTGCAGCTTTATAATGTAAAATTATTATTTGTTACCAATTTAGATATAAGTACCCAAACTGTTTACTCATGCTTTCTTTAAATTAAATAAATCTATAACAATACTTTCAGATTTTCATTGCAATAGAAACTTATTAATAAATTGCTATGGAATTATATAGTACATATTAATTGTCAGAGAAGAGTCTGATTGTGAAAGATAATAGAAACCCTAAACAAATACTTCATATTGAATAATTATGCTGCAAAGTGAGATCAATAAAATATACAAAAATAAAAGCAATATGATTAACTCCCTACCAAAAGCGCAAATTTATACAATGGTGGCCAGTTTTAGACCTATGGAGAGAATAAAGCCACCAGGCATGAAAATATCTAAGTTGGTAACAATGAAAATGTACTAAAAACTTTATATAATCACAGTGGTACTTTAGTAAAGACTCAAGGTCAATAAGATATACCTTGAAGCAATTAATCATCATTTCATAAAAAATTATTACCATAGTTTATCATCCCAATTTACCCAAAACTCTTATCCTCCCATTCTCTCCTTAAGCCCTATCATTTGGCAACATCATTGTCAGAATACTTTCTTATTCCCACCCTCAGGAAAACCTAGCATCCATGTAACACTAGTAAATCCTTGATCATGCTAGATCAAGGTCAGTAGCCTCAACCAGGTCAACGAGCCCCAATCACTGATAATTTAACCGCCCATTTTTACCAATAACACTATGCCATATGGTTGATTTTGGGAGCTGCATTTATCAGTGTCATTAAAATGCTATCAAGATCTTAAGTATAGAGTTTGCCTCTGAAACTTACAATGTAAAATTTTTAATGATGGTGGTAGTGCCCAGCCATGTGCATATAGTGACTGTGGCAAGCTCACAACAATGTCTTTACCATGTATTTCTTGCTTAAAAATGACCTTGACAGATGTAATCCGTATACTTGCTTTATTATAGCAATTTAAGGACTATCCCAAGATTTACATGAAAGATACCCAGAAATTTTGTATCTGTGATTGAAATTCAATGGAGATTATATGATAGGCTTATCTAGTCTCAAAAAATAAGGCAATATTATGAAAAAACTATATTTCATTTAAGCACCAGTTGTTTTTAGTCACAATTATTGCAATACTATAGTGCAGCATGGTTTATGTTGTGGAGTCAGTTGTTAGTATCAGAAGTAATTCCTTGCATAGAGAAGGAATCAATGTCAAAAAGCCAGCAAGAACTAGGGAAGGACCTGAGACCCATAAGCCCTGATGCTTGAATTTTATAAATGTATAGTAAAGACTATTGAGTTAAACACAAATCTGAATGATCAAATGACGTAAGACTGCATTATAAAATTTTTGCAGTGATTATAAATTGACCAACAAGGGCAATGAATAAGAAAAAAATTATATTTTAAGATATAGATTAGATTGTAGAAAATTTTATTGTGTTAGATTAGAAGGCAATGGATCCAAAATCAGTGGATTTTCACATAGACATTCTTTCAGATGTTATGAGACTAGTAAAATGGCACTGAACTTAATTAACTAGCTACTTTCATTGATGACTGTATTTTAAAGAAGGGAAACTCCAGGGACACAAGAAGAAAATTTTGTAACTCACAAGATGGATTATACATATGGAGTGAGCATATTAAAGATATTGAGCATAACATTTAGAAAAAACACCATTCACCAAAGTAGATATGTGTGAAATAAACATTTTCAAGCTTAATCTAATACAGTCTTAATCAAATTCTAGAACCAAAAGAATTTATGCAAGTCAGCTTACTTTTTTTCTTGATAGATTAATGATGATAAAGCCAAAGTTTACCAAAGCTTATTTACACTAAAGGGTTAAGCACCACATTAACTAATAAAGGAAACTTAAGATAGTAGCACTTTAAACTTTGGGATTAACAAGAATGAAGTGCTGGATAAAGAGCTTGACTAAGTGTTTGACTATCAGCCACTTGAAGAAGTATTAATACTAAGCTACTGGCATTAGTAATATAACTAAAAAAAATTAGAAATTACCTGTGATGAAAGCTCAAATACTTCCTGACGTTCTCAAATTGCAGCTACCCCATATTTTAGTTTGTGACACAGGCTGACAATCTTTAGTTAGTAGTAAATGACTTAGAACAGTTGCAACAATTGAAAAAGTGATATAACGCGAAAAATGAAGCAATTGATTAGAAAATGAGAAGGTAGATCACCACAAAATCTTACTGGACAGCATGAAAAATACATATAATATTATAGACACATAACCAACAAAACCCACAAGTAATTCCCACCAAAACTGGTATCACCTCACTAGAAGGTACACCTATCCTTACAGCTCGATGTTTTTAAAGTAAATTCATCTATTAAAGAATGAACTTCAAGCCTTATTTCAGGGCTATGTACACCATGAATGAGAGCATGATAGCAATCTTCTTATTCATGTATGAAAACAATTTGTTTGTAACCAAAAACATTCAGAAGGCTAGGAATCTTCAATGTTTTATGAGCTGCAAGGCTTAAGCATTTTTTAGGCAAAATTCTCAAACCAGGATTTACCTAGACTGGATTAAAAATGTTCTATTGTTGAAACTTCAGTAGAGCAAGATGTAAAAATGTAAACAAGTATACCTATTAATGATGACGTGAAGAACTGAGATTGTTACTGACTATGCAGCATAATGCTTCCTTTAGGCCAATAGCCTTAGACTACTGTGAATCTAGATCCTCTAACTGTAAAGTCATTCCTCATTAGTTCCCTCAAGTACCACTTTTGATTGAAAAGATGTACGACGTTAGCCTTATATGGTGTAAATTCCTTGAAGGAGGTCAAAAGTATATTTTGGACGTTTAAGGGAACTACAAGAGCAGGGACAGTTTTCAGACACAAATCACAATGTAATTTTAGCAAGATTTTTTATGTAACACAAGACAAAGACAATATATTTGAAAAGAAAATATTTAAACCAACTCAATGATACCAGCCTTGAAAATAATGACTTAACAATTGCAGTCTATCAAGACAATTTTGGTGGAATTGTCCTAATAAGTGGGGCTTATGAAAAAGCTCAAATAAGGGAAAAACTGTTCACAGCAGTGATTGGGTCAATCTAAATACTGAGGGTGAAGATAACGATGTGGGTTTTGCCAGAGACAAAACTGGTTATTTTATACTAAAAACCCAAAAAAGTTATCTCTGTATTTAAGCTTAAGGGCCCATGAGTTGTGGGTGAAAAAACTCAAGTTACCTGGCACAAAAAGTCACAGATGAATTTTACACAACTTTTCTTGACCAAGTTTCTAAATTCACCCAATACATAAAAGTGTCAATGAAAGAGAATGTCTAGCATAGAAAATTCACTAATTCTGAAACCAAGACCAAGGACATTTGTGAAGTCAACAAACAAGGGCTTGCAAGAGAAACTTAATGCAATTGAAAATGGGCAATTAGAGTATTAGCAACCAGAAAACACCTTTGAGAAGAGGGTCATAAAGTATAGATTTTTGATTCAACAGGTCTGGTTAATAGACGTTTTAGACACTAAAGAGCCCGTCATTATCAATTCTGAAAGTTGATCAAGAAACTGAAATATCTATTATACATTGACTATTATAAAACACTAAACTGAAGGACTGAATATAACTTATGCGCTAGTTGCTTACTCTTCCCTATCATTAAATTTCTACATATGATATTAACTTGTTCAAAGGTTGTGCTTAATAAATGAACACTATAACTTATTAAGTAACTTAGTTTCTATTCAAATTTGAAAGGTCATCTAACTTGTTTATAGCATTTTGAGCTTCCTGAGTTATTGAATGCCTTTGATCTAAAATAATGATCTAAATCCCTAAAAGCTACTAAATATATAGTTAAGACTAAAAATGTCTACCCAGTTGATTATTAACTAAGAAAAAGGTCTAAAAGTTTCTATACTAGAAGAGGGTACTAAAGAATCTCCTTTGAGCGTAGATGAGGTTTTAAGAGCATTCCTAGTGAATAATGGGTTATGCTAATGCAATAAGCATCAAATCTCACAAAGATGATGTGGAATATAAAGCTGGATGACATCTGTTCTCAGGAGCTTAGAGCGCTACAAATCTTTTACACTATTGTTATACTAAAGAACTCATAGTTATAATAGAACAATCACCAGATAGTCAATACAAACAAAGAAAGGAGAAAATTGGGTAATGCTAAACTTACATCTTAAATGTAATTGATTCAATGTACGCAATAGGGAAGATTCAATGAGATAGGGCTATGTGTAGCAACTAAGAAGAAATGCCAGTGATTAGAAGGCCTAGTGGAGGAGTTTGAGGATGTTGGACAATTACAAGTATGATATTGTGAGAAGAGTGTTTCAGTTGAAAATAAGAAGAATATTGACCAAAAGACCCTGGCCAATTCTTAGTGAAACCCATTGAATCAGGGTGATACTTTTGTAAATGATACTTGGCCAAATAGCATAAGTCTGGTAGCCAAATTGCACCGACTATGTGGCGAAAAGAGGTCTATCTTAGGTTCTTCCCTGGACCATTTCTTGTTTACTTCAAACATCTAAGCGGAGAACACCCCCTTTTATAGGTTTGGAGGGGTCTCACAAGGTGCAAATATTTTCCCCCACAGTGATTGGCTCAAATATCCCAAATATTGTCCTCACAGACTTGTCCTACCTACTCTTGACCCTCCATCAGCCATTCTGTTAAAGTGAGGTGAGTTTCAAGCGCTCTGATAGTTTGAACACACATATTTTCTAAATAGGCTTGAAGCTAATAATGAATTTTATGCCTATCCTACTTTGGGCCTTAAGTTATTTTAAATACTAAGAAGTGAGATTATAATAGGGTTTGCTTTATGATACCCTTTCCGGGAGGATACCCCAGTGGTAGAATAGGGACCTCTACCGCTGCCTCCCTGAGTTCAATCCTGGTAGTGAACTTTGGGTAGGGGACAGTTATGACTGTGGTAGCGTTGTGCACCAATGCCCCAAACTGAGATAGCGAATAGCAAAGGCGGTCCATGGAGTTCCTGGCCTATCATATGCCACGCATGGAGGTTTTCTGGGTTTTATCCTCCTTTCCCATTTTCTAAACTTCCCCTCATTGGTGTGGTATCGTCCCCAGGTTGGCCCATCTCAAATAAAATTTAAATTTAAATTTATGGTCTCCTTGCCACAACTTAATAAAACTATTAAAATTCAACCTTTTAGTATACCTAAAGTTTTATTATTTTAAATATAAGTTAGATAAAAATTCCCATACATTATATTTTGGCAGTTGAGAATAATACTTTTCTTGCAAGTTTGTTAAAATCAGGGGCAAAAAAGCACCTGCGAGCATAAACCAAACCCTGATTTCAACAGGTGGTGCTCACTACAGGGGATCCTGTAAACTACAAACCTTTGTTAAAAGGGAGACTTTGGGGTAAGCCACCCTTAAAACCTCCCCGCTGCTTCTGAACATAGGTTAGCCGCTTTAAAACAACCGCAAGCCAATGTTTTGTCCTGACTTAAAAAGCTTGAACAGCACCATTTTCATGAGGCCTTTGATGATTCAAAACCCTCTTTGAGAGACAAGTTTACTTCAGGTGAGGGTAGCATTGCCTCGTTCCTCTAATATATGATCTGTTATGGAAGGAACAACTGACTATCAGAAAATCAAGTACCTCCTCCCTTGCTTGAGTCGCCTGGCCCAAGAAATAATGGTTCCAAATATGGCCACACTCAGCACCCAGGCGGAGGTGAAGTAAGCCCTTGTTGAAGAATTTGGTATAATCCAGAGATTACATCAGAGAAAAAAGGTCTTCATATGCCTTATCATGAAGAAGGGAGAATTGATCTCCTCCTTTGTTGAACGTCTCTATAGGAGTCTCAGTCAATATTACTTGCAAAATGCTACCTCTTGATGATTCTCTTGAGGCCAATCTAACTGGCTTAGCTTATCACCATACTATAGCCCTGCATCTTATCTCCATTAAACGTCACCTCCAGACTATCTGTGATATCAAGGAGGCTCTGCTGGAGGTTGCAGATATCTATAACGCTAAAGCTACTCAGGCGTTGAATTGAACCCCCCAGTTTGACCATTGAGGAATTTATGACTGAAGACCAATTAGAGGAGGCTATGTTGGTCCCTAGGGCCCCCCTATTCTGGTTACCACCCTGAGTACAGCATTGGCAGTACAGCTCAAACCTGATCTTCCTTCGCTCTGCAAACCTGAGGATCCTAAGTTGTTAAGTCAGAGTGCATTATTGTCCATGGGGCAGCATTACCTACCCCAATTTGCTGTCAAGCTTGTTAAGTTTTCAGCTGATGATGCAAGCTAAAATAACTTACCAATGAAATTTAGGATATAAACTCGCTTTTCAAATGAAACTCCTGCTCTTAATTGGGAAGTAGATTCTCTGATAATCCTCAATAATAGCCAAGTAGCTCTGGTATGCTCACCGTTCTCAAGTCTACTGGCACCAACAAATACAAGACCTTCTGTCTTCATACAAAATTAGGAAATTATTCCTCTATAATTGGGACTACTTCTCTAGCAGGCAACTATGTACTTCTCTTTGGAAAGAATAAACACACACAACTATCTAATATAGATGTAACAACAACAGATAAAAATATCAGACAGATGACAGATGGATAATAATTAATAAAATAAGTGACAGTAGTTATTAATGATCAATAAAATAGTAAATGATGATTATTTGATGTTTTATTAATCAGCCAGGTGCTGGTATTATATACCTCTCAAGCATCTTCTGGCCAAACTCATCTATTAAATGAGTTCATTCATATTATGCCAGTCCTCTGCTGGTCATGGCAATAATTATGAAAAATCCCTAAGTCAATTAGGCCCATGCATTGACTAAAAATAACAATCATTTCAGCCCAATTGATAGCAATTTTACTCTCATAATTGGGACGACTTTGGGTTTTGAACTCAACATTAAAATCTTCCCAATTAGAGCTACGTCAAAACTTGACATCTAATAATAAATGGGGAATAAAATATATATGATCATAAAAGATGATGCACCCCAATTTAGGACGTTGGCAGGCCTCTCAATAGCACTAAGTACGCCATAATTGGGACATCTATGTTTAAGTGCTTAATTATTGATTTCATTAATCAAACCCAACTTCCGCCTCAGTGCATTAAGATTAATGCACTAATTTAGGAGGTGCAATTTAATTAATGCCATGGGACCACCTTGCACCCAAGTGGACCCATAATCAGCCATAATATGATTATATCATAGCTATTATTAGCTATGATAATTGGGACGATTTAAATAGAATTGAGGTGGTTTTGGAAGGAATTTAGTAATGCAGATAAATTGGGAAAGATCAAAGGATCCATCAAAGGGATTAATATTAGTATTTATGGTTTCCTTGAAGGGTTTATTTTTGAGTCAACCATCAAAATCTAACAAAGCTCATCTTTTGCCATCCAATGAGCCTATACCAAGTGGTTCCAAAACTTGATCCTATGCCTAACCCCTCTCTCAGGTGCCATTCGCCCCCACTAACAATGAGTTCAAGGATAGGTCGCTAAAGTTAAACCACCTGTTTCCTTAAGTCATACAGCTGCTGATCAACTAAAAGCCAGCATATTTAAAGCATCCACCTCCACGACGCTATCTCCCTTGACCTCCTCCAGCTAACTCTAATCCAAAACCTGTAACCATGAAGCAGCACAAACCCCCTACTTTGAAGGTCTAAAATTGAGCCATGATAATTCCAAAGCCTCCGTCAAAAGTTAATAAGGTGGAGGAGCAACCCCAGGACCTATACTGCCATAAGAGAAGCCCTGAACCTACCTCACACCCTATGGGCAACCTAACATGCATCATTAGCCCCTCTGATGACAAATCCGAAGGGGATTATGAAGATGTGGGTCATTATGTTTTAGGAGCCCCAGGTGAAGTGGAGGTACCTGACAGGTTAAACCCTGAGAGAGTGTATATGGATAGGATACCCCACAGAACTTATCTTCATCAAGTGCTGAGGGGTCTGGAGGTTATTGACACTGCTAGTGATACCAACCAGCTCATTGCATCACCAATCCAATCCACCAAGAGTGTGCACACCCTGAAGTCTATCCAGAAGAAATACCCTGAGACAGCCAAAAGACTATCTTCCACTCTCCGGCTAAAGGAGGTCCTCCTCTTTCCCCCAACTTGTGTGGAACCTTAAAAAATGGAGGTTGGCACTAATGGAGTACTGGTCACAGCTATCATTAACACTGCATCCCCAGTGAATGTTGTATCCTCAAAACTCATCAAAAATATTAAGCTGGCCCTGACCTCGACTATACCCAAGAGTTTGGTACTTCTGGTCCTTCCAACACATGTGCTATTAGGCATACTCTTCTTTGCCCATCCAATTTGGGAAAATCACCTTGTCGGCCCCCTCAGTGGTCTGGCTAACAATAGATATGATCTACTCATTGGTACACAATTTATGCTGGAATATGAAGGGATAATTTACCTGAAGCAGGGCTACCGCTCTCTGCTTAACTATGAGGTTCCAATGATTCTGATTAACAATGAGCTTAACAAAAAGGTTACGCTTGCACAGTGGAAGACCCCTCCTCTGCCTTATCCTGCCCTACACAACGGCGGGATGAAATATAAAAGTGTTGCCTCTGTCGGTGGATGCTCTAAAGGGTATCCCTTTCTATGCGTCTGAAGAGGTAGTAATCAAGGCAGGTGAACAAAGGGTAGTTAACATGGAGATTACCATACAATATACCACAACTGTCTATTGCACCTAATCAGCATTGATGGAGTTAGCCCTCTTGAGCCTAGAGTCTTGCCAGGTGTGCTAGACCTAGCTATCAGCGACCAATCAATTTCCTGTCGAGGAATCTCACCAAGAAGGACCTGGTCGTCAAGAAGCATCAGGAGATCAGAAGAGGTCTAATAATTCCCATTGAGGATATTAAGCACATTCACGGTATTGGGTCTATGGCTGATCTGGGCTTACCCACAGACAAATCGCTATGCACTCTACCTAATGATCATATTTATGATGAACTAACTCCCGCTGAGCTTGACAAAGTCCACACCTTACTGGAGTCCTATAGCGACATCTTCTCTAGCTCTGATACTGACTATGGGCGCATGAAGGATTGGACGTATACCATTGACATTGGGGATGCTCATCCCATCCAATCTAAACCCTATCATAAGTCAAAAGTTGAGGAGCTACAGATACGGACGGAGCTAAAAAGGTTGTTGAATACTGGGTTGCTGGTGCTGTCCTGAAGCCCTTGGTTATCCCCTCTTCTCTGATAAAGAAAAAGGAGGTCATCAGGTAGTTATAGACTATCATAAACTAGACAACCTCACCAAGAAGAATAGCTGTTCTATCCCCTGCATTGATGACGCCATAGCCCAACTCTCCATCTCTAAATTCTTTTCCGCCATGGACCTGACTAGCGGTTATTAGCAAATGAACCTCTCCCCCCAAGTTCAGGAGAAATGCGCTCTTATTTGTAGCGAAGGCTTATTCCAACACCCCTGACTACCTCAAGGGTTATGCAACACCCCCACAACTTTCCAATGAGCCATATTCCATATCTTGCAGGACCTGAAGATAAGTTGCGTCATTGTTTATCTTAATGACATCACGTTGTTCTCAAAGACCTTCAAAGAACATCTTGCTCACCTGAAGGCAGTGTTTCAGCGCCTACGGGAGGCTAACGTCAGGTTAAAGCCCTCCAAGTGTACATTTTTCCAGAGGAAATTAGATTTACTTGTACACGCCATCTCACAGGATGGGATTCAATCCCTCCAAGACAAGGTTCAGGCTATATCCTAATTGTCTGCTTCCAAAACCCTGCGCGATATTCAGGTATTCTTGGGTATGATGGGGTATTACCACCATTTTATTCCTAAAGTTCGCCCAGCTGAGTGAGCCTCTTGTACGGTTATTGGCTAAGGACGTTCCTTTTTATTGTGGAGCTGAACAAAAGGCCGCCTTTGAGATGCTAAAGCAGTTATTGTAAAAGCGCTCTATCCTGTACCACCCTAATTACAGTAAACCTTTCCTTCTGTTTACTGATACCTCCTATTACGCCGTTGGAGCGATCTTGGCTCAGTTGGATGATAACAGCATGGATCGACCCATCTCCTATTTCAGTAAGACGTTATCAAAGGCTGTACGCAATTTTAATTTCACTAAAAAGGAGTGCCTTGCGGTCCTTCTGGCTGTAAAATATTATCGTCCTTTTTTATATGTAACTTCCTTCACTGTGGTCACTGACCACGCCTCCATGAAGTGGCTACAAAATATGAAGGATCCCGCTGGGCGGCTGGCTCATTAGGCTTTAAAGCTCCAACGCTACAATATGAAGATTGAGCACTAAGCTGGAACCCGCCATATGAACGTTGATGGGTTGACTCAGCTGCCTATCCTTCACCTGAATAATAGTGAAGCTAAGTGGTTGCATGACCTCCTTATGACCCCCAACGCCTGGGAAGACAAGGATGAACCCATCATGAAAACATTAGTGTGACACCCCCATAACAATAAGGTGGAAGTCAGGATGTATAAGAAAGTAGGGGTGAATTGGTTGCCCTATCTTTGACCTTCTGAGCGAGTCCCCATGATCATGGAGGCCATTCTATTCTGGGGCACAGTGGAGTGCGCAAAACTAATGAGTGGGTGAAGGATACATATTACTGTGAGGGAATCATGGAGTCTATCATCGAAGTGCTGGACGCCTGCCTAACATGTAAAAAGCAATGCAGCTACAAACCCAAGTATCAAAACCAACCCACCACACCTCAACAACCATTTCATAAAATAAGTTAGACATGGTAGGTCCACTACCTCAGACTACCAGCAGAATCGCTATATCTTGGTAGATATCAATCACTTTACCATATGGGTTGAAGCGGTTGCTCTTCCTGCCCATACTGCAAAAGCCACTGCCACCTTCCTCCATCAACATATTTTCACCCTTCATGGTTGTTTAGGTCCTACTTTGTGACAATGGGAAGAATTTCACCTCCCAGTTGGTAAAGCTTTTAGTTACTTCCATGGGGACGCAGAAATTTTTTTTAAACCTCCACAACCCTTCCAAAAGTGGTACTGTGGAAAGAGCAAATTGATCCCTGGTTTCCATATTACAAAAGATGGCTAGCTCAGATCACCTATACTGGGATCAATTTTTATCTAGTGCCCTCATTGCTTACCGTATCAGCTACCATCAAATCCTTTAATTGTCTCCTTTCTGCGTATTATATGGTCTGGAACCAGAAGTATCAGCCCTGCTAGCAAAAGACATTTTCTCTGGTAGGACAGATAATCCTGAAAAAGCCCTGAAAAGATTGTCACAACGCCTCATCCAGCTGCAGTCTGATGCCATAACTAATCTAGCTAAAACAGTTACCAAAAAAGATGTAGCTGCAAATGAGCATTGGAAGCCGCTCCCTTCCTTTCAAGTATCAGACTTGGTGTTTTATTACCACAATTGTATCACTCCCAGAAGTGAGAAGCTTGGGTCTATTTGGGAAGGCCCCTTTGTAGTCACTTATAAGCGAGGAGATGATTACTCCTTTAAGTCCCTTGCTAGCAGAGTTACTGTCAACTGAGTCCATGTGTTGAAATTTCACCAAATTCTCATATCTCTGAAAAATCCACTTCATCAATTCCCCCAACATCATCAGAAGGAGTGAGCAATATATCGCAATCTATCAAGGATAACAATCAATCTGATCCCAATCAATTGATTGAAGATTCGATTGTGCAGAGATAATTCACTCTGATATATTATGAGCAGTTACAAAGCCTATATTATTCCCTCTTTTTGATAGTAAAAGATAGGTCAATTCATAACTTATAGTTCCATTTGATTTTAATACATTTCTGGAGAACCCTCTCAGAGTAACTTTGAGATTATACTTGCCTCATTGGAAGTGTAATTCAAAACTTTTAGACTGGTGCTCACTACAGTGGCACTCTGAGTTACGCACCAGTGACAACGTCTATCACTATTATGGATTCTCATTTTTTGCCTGACAAAGCTCAAGACCAAGATCAAGGCAGCATTTTATGATGGGTCTGTTCAAATGGAGCCCAAATCCCAGGATTACCATCCACATTGGAATTTCAGGCCAACTTAGAATTTTATGGTCCTAACTTAAGTTTTACCTCAGACTTTCAAATACCGCCTGAGGCTTTACAAAATATCATTAATTAATTGCTTGAAGGGGCCCTAATCCCCGGAATCCATTCTACCTGATCTCTATCTAATGCTGTACCTTCTATATTGTGGAAAAGTGCTGCAAACCTTTTAAATGCCAGGAATTGGCCCTGAGCAATATTTGCACCAACTCGTACATCCTACCTTATACCATTTATTACCTGTAGTTGGAATGCCACCAAGGGATACTCAATTTACTAGAAGGACTCCAGTAATTGAATAATTATATTTCCAAATTTTTTAAGTCAGCCTTTGAGTTTAGCTGAGATAATCGTAATTCTATCATTAGTAATCAGGCTTTCCTCAATGAAGTACATAAGCAGATCATTCAGCTCAATTATGGGATGTCCAATTTTGTTGATGTACAGTTCCCCAAGCAAGTTCAGGAGATTCAGAGAGAATGGAGAGAGGGTATTTCCAAACTCTCTGAGCGTAGTCAAACAATGGAGGAGGAAATTAGAACCTGTCTCTTCCAATTGGAACAAATGTACTCAGGAATTCAATTCCGTGTTAATGAAGTAGAGAAAGCCTCTGGAAATTGGGTCCTCCTGGGGTTGAAGGACCTCGTGGGCCACCTGGGGGTGTAGGATCACGTGGACCTCCTGGAGCTGATGGGCCCCATGGACCCTCAGGGAGTGTAGGGCCTCGGGGACCTCCAGGTGCTGATGGGCACTCAGGATCTTATCAGCAAATTGACTCTCTCTTGAACATGATGAACCACTTGCGTGAACAATTCTCTAAATTGGCCAAAGAGTGTAACCTAACCCCTATGGGATACCAATTGATCACCTCTTGTCACTTCAGTCATTATCTGATGAATTGATCAATCTGGGAAAATGGGCCAAGGACACTGATATCTTATTACATGCTTGCAAATCAAAAAGGGAACTGCTCCAAGCGAAAATTGAGACGCTGGAACTCAAGTATAACGCACAGCAGGAACAGATTTTTGAGCTATCTCACCGATTAGATGAGAAAGTAGGGCATGCTGATCTGAATCATCAGATTAGTGAAGTTTGTACTGAAGCTGTTGGTCCTTACCCTCAATTTTCTTCTCAAGTTTCATATTACACCTCTTATGTTTCCACTCAATCAGAACAACCTGGAGTGCATGTTTTGACCACCAATGCTCCCATGAGTTTCAAGCCAGTATTCAAGGACAAATACTCCTTGGGGGAGATAGCAGTATCTCCTTTCTCTATCTTTATGAAAAGGTATTAAGTGAGGCCACGGATCACCAAAAGATGAATTAGTTGCCTAATTGCCTTACTTGATTGGCTCAGGATATTATGGTTCTCCACTAAATGACTTACTCTACTTGGTCTCAGGTCAAAGAAGCGTTGATCAAAGAATTTGGGAGTGAGAAAACCTTATCTTCTCAAAAGCAGGATTTTATGGTATACAACCCCACCAAAATGAATATATCAAAGACTTTGCTCATTGGTTCTATCAGAAAGCTCAAACTCTAGTAGCCTGTGGTCGGTTAAACTTGGACAATGCAATTACTGCAGTTCTGTCAGCTTTTACTTCCAGGAATCAAATGCAAGTTTATCTAATCAGTGTAAAAAAGAATTTCTGAAGTATTTTGGACATTAAGGAGGCCTTATTGGAATTGCATCCTCAATTCTCTGAAAAACCCTGAGTTTATGAGCATCCTAGACCTAGTCGCCCCAAAGTCTATGCTATGCCTGAGAACACTAGGGCGATCCAGTGTAACTACTGTCATCGCTATTTCCATACTGAGGATCGTTGTTTTAAAAAGGAAGCAGATGAGAAGAAGAAAAGAGATAAGCCCAATATGATTCTCCACCTTGATATAAGTGTGAAGCAAGAGCATCAAAGTTTGATTGAGTGTAATAAAGATGAACATTCTTCTTATTCCTTGCCCTCCTTGTTGGCATTATCCTCTCAGTTTGGAAGCACCATTACCCATATTGACTTCCGAGTGAATCAAGTCAATGCCAAAGCTATCATAGATACTGGATCCCTGGTGAATGTTGTCTCGTCAAAATTGGTCAAATGGGTCAAATTAACACCCAATATTTCTCATTATGAAGAATATGGCACAGCCAGACCTCAGAGTACTCGGTCTATTGAAGCTTTTTCATCCTTTCCTCTGAAAATTGGGAAATTAACCTCTACCATCCCAGCCATTGTACTCGATAATTTGAGTTATGACTTACTTTTAGGGACTCAATTTTTACGAGAATTTGATGGAATTATCAATTACCCTGACTCGTCATTGTCTCTCTTGGGGTATAGAGTTCCCTTACTTTTATCTGATCATGCTTCTACCCGACGTCAGTTATGTTTGCTAGAATGAACCAAAAGGTCTTATTCACTTCAATATCATGTTGGGGATTCTCACGTAAAATTACCCCCTACATCAGCGGATATTGAAGAGGGGATGCCTATTTTCTCCCCTGAGAAATTAGTTATTCCGCCAAAATCACAAGTAATTATTAACACTTCTTTGCATTTTTGATTCCCAAGGGACATTTGTTACAAGTCCAAGGCACTGTCAATCCTTCTGCTAAAGAGCTCTTGCCTTGTCCTGGAGTATTGGATTATGCTTATTCAGGATCATTATCTGTCTTACTGGCGAACCTTATCAATGAGCTGAAACTGGTAGATTGAGAGCATCCAGTTGCTTATGTCAAGTTACTACCCTTATCTCATATCTATGATGTTAAACCCTTTGGGAGTTTACAAGACTTTGGATTGGAAAGTGATCAGGATTCCTTACTGTGGGTCCTGCTATTGGAAAAACCTCTCTAGTGAACAGGAGAAACAAGTGCTTCAATTGTTAGATGAATATTCTGACATCTTTGCTAAGTATAATTACAATTTTGGGAAGATAATAGGAGTAGTGCACACTGTTGAAACTGGTGATCACCTTCCTATTCGTGTGAAGTCCTATTGTAAATATAAAGTAGAAGAAGCCCAGGTTACCAAGGAGTTGCATCAATTGGTGGAGGCTGGATTATTGAAACCCTCCAATAGTCCTTGGGCATCCCCATTGTTATTGGTTAAGAAGAAAGATGGTTCTCATCAAGTCATGATGGATTATTGTTGACTGAATGCCATTACTTGACGGGATTGTTATTCCTTACCTAGGATTGATGATTCTCATAGGTTGTTGGCTGGATCCACCTATTTTTTGGCCATGGACTTAGCCAGTGGATACTGGCAAATCGAGTTATCACTAGAAGATTGTGCCAAGTGTGCCCTGATATCGAGTGAAGGGCTGTTTGAACCAACTCATATGCCTCAAGGACTAAGCAATGCCCCAGCAACTTTCCAAAGGGCCATGGACAGTATGTTACGGGATCTAAAGCTTACTTTTGTTCTGGTATATATTGACAATACTAACATGTTCTCCAAAACTTTTACCAAGCATTTAGACCATCTAAAAGAAGTTTTCAGCTGAATTTGGGGCTCTTCCTTAAAACTCAAACCCTCCAAATGCTCATTCTTTCAAAACGAAATGGACTTTTTAGGACATCAGGTTTCAGCTAAAGGGATTTGACTCCTCTCAGACAAAGTTCAAGACATCCAAAAAATGCCTCCTCCCCCTTCTTTACGGGATCCTTCAGTCGCTTCTAGTGTTCAGACCATCCTTGAGGAAAGCATTTCAGGAAATTCTGATTTAATTATAAGGAATTTGACTGATGAGATTATCCTTCTTCAGTCTCAAGCAATGAATTTGATTGAAACAACCACACGAAAAGAGACTCAAAGGAGCAATCAACAAAAGCTGTCTTATCTGAATACCAGATTGGGGATTACGTTATGTACTATCATTCTCAGCCTGGTGGGCGGACTGAAAAGTTGGGAACTAATTGGTCTGGTCCCTATAGAGCTATATTTCAAAAAGGATTAGAGTATTTGATTGTTCATACTGATACTGGTATAGTGGTAAATCATATTCAATATAGGTTTTTAAGAAGTCATCCTCCACTGCAATAAAATTGTGAGGGGGGAAGTGTCAGGATTTTACCAAATTCTCATATCTCCAAAAAATCCACTTCATCAATTCCCCCAACATCATCGGAAGAAGTAAGCAATATATCATAATCTATCAAGGTTAACGATCAATCTGATACAAATAAATTGATTAAAAATTTGATCATGCAGAGATTAATTCGCTCTGATAAATTAAAAGCAGTTATGAAGCCTATAAATATTCCATATTTTCGATAATAAAAGATAGGTCAATTCATAACCTATCATTCCATTTGATTTTAATACATTTCTAGAGAATCCTCTCAGTGTAACTTCGAGATTATACCTGCCCCATTGGAAGTGTAATTCAAAACTTCCAGACAATGACCAATTCTTGCTTTCTTATTCTCCTCCTAACACTCTTGAAGGGGATAATGTCTGACAATTACAAGTCTTATATTGTGAAAAGAGTGTTTTGGATGAAAATTTTGATAATATTGGCCAAAAGACACTGGCCAATTCTCAGTGGAACCCCTTGAATCAGGGCGATACTTTTGTAAACGCTTCTTGGCCAAATAGCATGAGTTTGGTAGCCAGATTGCACTGACTATGCAGTGAAAAGAGGTCCATCTGAAGTTCCTCCCAACCCCACTTTGAGTTTACTTCAAACACCTAAGTGGAGACCACCCCCTTTTATAGGTTTGGAGGGGTCTCACAAGGTGCAACTATTTTCCCCCACAGTGATTGGCTCAAATATAAAAAATCTTGTCCTCACATACTAGTCCTACCCAGTATTGACCCTCCATCAGCCATTCTGTTAAGTGAGGCGAGTTTTGAGAGCTCCAATAGGTTGATCACTTATAAATACTAAATAGACATGAAGCTAATAATGAATTTTATGCCTATCTTAATTTGGGCCTTAAGTTTAGATACTAAGCAGCGAGATCATAATATGGGTTGCTTTTTGATCTTCTTGCCACAACTTTATGTAACTATTAAAATTCAACCTTTTAGTATAACTAAAGTTTTACAATTTAAATATAAGTGAGATAAAAACCTTTATAAATTTTAATTTTAAAGATGAGAATAATACTTCTCTTACAAGTCTGTTGAAATCAGGGGCAAAAAAGCACCTGCGAGCAACACTATACCCTGATTATGACAGAGGACATCTACACAAGAATCAGATGACCTTGATTCATTTCAAGGAAAGGTGCATTGAAGGTCATGGAACGGCAGCCCCATTCCAATTGCAACAGTATTGTCAATTTAAAGCTGAATAACAAGTAATCTCTAAAAAGCTCAAGCATCTTCTGGATGCAAGAAAATGAGACCATCAAAGAGTCTCTAGAGTCGCCCCTTTTGTTTATTGTTAGAAGTTTGTTTTTTCTATTCTTTTTCCAATATTTTCTGAAGTTTGCATTCTATTAAATTGGGCAAGAGTATCATTCTAATAGCTAATTTTAATGATTTTTAGATTACAAATATGAAGTTCTGACTTAGTTTTTATCAATTTAATTGTAACTCCCTCAATAATTTAAGGCTTCCAAAAAGTATTATAGATGATCCTTAGTAAATTTTAATGTGACTAGCACTTGCTAGAATATTTGCTGATACTTTTGAACAAGTTTTTGAAGCTCTGATTTAGTCATTATTTCAATCAATAGATCATGGATATATCATTGACAAGCAATATTCATTAAATTATGCAAATAATATTTGTTTTTTATTTTTAGCAGAATTTCCTTACACTTGAATTACATCAGCCTACACCTAGGTCTGGGTAAACCATAGAGTAAAGTGGAGATGTTTACCTTATTTTGTGGTAAAAAATACTAAAGTGCTTTTTATAAGATACATTTTTGATTACCACTTATCACCTATAAAAACCCCAACTCACATCCTTATTTATATCTTAGTTTTAGTACCTGTTTTTGCAGCAGTGTTTATTATAATATTGTTAGGCTACGGTTGCCTAAGTATTAATGATATAAAAAGGCCTTACATTTTTACCTGAACCATTTTTGGCTCAGATTGCGCTTTCTGTCATCAGAAGTATAGCATTTTATTACTAAAAACCCCACAAACCTGTGCGGTCTCTGCTAGAAAGTGCTAACTACAGGGGTCATCTGAGCTGATCTACTTGAAGCAAGCAGTCAACAAATAGAGTGGAGAGTCATCCAGAAAAGGGAGTAATTCACAATCTGAGGCGGGATGTCAAGGATCCAGGTAAGGTGAATCTGGAGTACATTGAAGTGATGAAACACTGATTACAATTTATACAAAGCTGATGGAGAGGTAAATGAAAGAATTGAAGATGCGAGCAAACAACTCATTCAAGGGTTCCAGTTACTGCCCACTGACACTATTAACAAAGCCTGTACCCTTTATCTCACACTAAAGAATCAGGATGGAAGATCAAGGAGTTCAAGCATATGTTACACTATCACTTTCCACTTTAATAGGTCTCTTACACAATGCAGAACAACTTGAGGATTATTGTGTTAACTATGTACAACCAACAAACCAAAAAGTGTAATTAGTTCAAGCCAGAAAGCAGGAAGAAATTTCCTATCTGGTCGGATTTCAATTTGCCCACTTTACACAGCTTAATCAATTATAAAACATCTGCTTGTCCACTAAGGGATTTATCCCAATAGTGGATGTGAGAGTTATTGATTATATAAAATGACTATTGTTCAGAGTATATCCTGAAAAAATATTTAGCAATTTTCCAGGTTTTTAATCCGCCGTATTGTTAATGTTTCATTGGGAGTGATCCCTGTCAATAAAGCATGTGATCAGGCTGTAAAGTTATAATTGATAACTTAATTAACTTGTAGGAGTCAATAGGGTTTAGTTGCTGATTGACTAAGGGTTTATGAGTTACTGGGCGAGTAATGCCACCTGTGATAAAGAAACTTGTGAGTTAACCTTTTAAAGATCATACCCTGATGTTTGTGGGAAAGAGTCTCATTGCTTAAGCAGGTTGTTACCTATTAAGGGTGACTCAATGAAGGTGAGTGATGGCGGTGGGACACGTTCTTCATTTCAGCTCAGAAGAGTCACATTGAGAGTTAGTGGGAGAATCCTCTTGAGACTGATGAAAAATTGATCGTTTCATGCGACCCTGGAGGGTTAATTCAACAATGACAGCCGCCATTTCCAAATGGGATGCCAACAGAAAAGTTGAGCTCTATATTCCCTTATAAATTCCCTTGGTTTTTCTTAATAAAGCAGATAAAGAGATATGAAGTGCTCAAACTACTTTTATAAATTAGACTGTTTTGCTCTTGTGATTAAATTTTTGAGAAGAATAAGAAATCCTTTGTCTATATTATTGTTATCTCCAAGGACTCTGCACGACGTGAAAGAAGAAGAACCTCTGAACCTGATCCAAGGTTAAGTTCTACAGAAAAGGGAAGAAGTCCCTAACAATATTCCGGAAGAAATTTAAGATTATGACAAGCACTATTTTTGCGTCAAACCTAATAACCATCGTAGCTAAAAGAATCTCACCTAGAGTAATAGTCCTCATACTATTACTTCCCAATAATATCATTATCGACAATTCAGCAACGTGCATACAAAAGAACCTGTGTAGTTAAAAAAAAGGAGTTGAAGCAAGCTATTATCCAAAAAGAGTAAACAGATCATAAAAATTTAACACCATCTGATATTATAAATTTAGAAAATAGCATCAGCTTTATAAATTTGGTCGCCCAGATTGATGCCAGATTTTATTGGATCAAATTTGGCCTTGAGCCAACTTCTTTAGTGTTTTTAAAGCCAACGACCATATCTTAGGATTAGTCACTAAAGTAAGCACTAAATAGTTTGACATTATTAAATTATTTGAACTGATTTTCTATGCACCAAATTGGAGAAATGACATGTACTTGTACCATCAAAAAGCTAAAGGGAATATCTCAAATCTATTCATATGAAAGTGGCTTCCACCCCACTGACTCCTGCGCAAAATAAGAAGCAATACATACCATCTCTCAAGTAGCGCAATGAGGCCAAAGAGACTGTATGAAGTTAAGCTCCTAATCAGCGACCTGAAAACACAGAGTCAATTAAAAAGTAGGGGACTATGGGGTTGAATTAAAAGAACTTGATCACTAAATACTATATTTATTATAAGTAAAACATTTTAAATTATTGTCCAAAAGAGTTGATTTAGAAGTTACTATGACAAAATGTGATTTAGAAAATTAAGGAAATCCATGATCAAGTTACATCAACAGTAGAATTAAATTTGTCAACAAAAATCACTAATTTACTAAGAATTTAGAAAGAAATTGCTAATAATGTGAATTTGGAGGCATGGAAACTGAGTCATAAAAATTGAGAGAAAAAAATGACATGTTGTCTAACTAAGTTGGAGGAAATTGGATGCCAATGGCAAGAAAAATTGAAGGAGAAACTCAACTGTTTGTAAAAAGCTCCTCATCTGTTAATGGTAGCAAGATCAAACCTACTGGAAGCATGCAAAATGTGCCATAGGTATTAGCTACCTTTTTCAGAACACTGCTTCTCACCACCAAATAGCCTCTCCAATCAGATGGAAACTAATGTCAACAATGCCTTGAAAATGTAGAGTTGATACCTTCTCAAAAGATGCCAGAATTTAAAAAGAATAATGTTACAGCATTTTTCAGACTTTTTTGAAATAGCCATGGTAGGATGTAGTGACCATCAGAAGCCTATTACCATAATCTATCGTCTGGATATGTAGGATCAAAACCTTAAACCTACCAATGCTAGCAACTAATTAATGGACTTACAAAGAGGCAAAGGATGCCATCATGAGCAAATTTGGCAGCCCAGAACTCATTGCAAAGGAAATAAGAATTCATGGGATTTAGATAAGAGGGATGAAACCATAGATGCCTTAAATGATAGGTCTTATCATGAGGCCCAGATACTTACTGGTCAGGAACGCTATATGGTATTGATGAACAAATTGCAACAAAATCAGCGCTCATCCCTATAAAGACTTGCATTGGGCTATGGTTTCAGCCCTAGATTTAGATACAGAACAGCACAGATGGTAATATTCTTATTAATTTGTGGGCAAATATTTGATACCCCAAACAGAGGATACTAAAATATAAATGTGGTCAGAGTGAATTATGTGAGGAAATTTGCAGATAATAACAAAGCAGTAACCACTAAAGGATCTATTACTCATCCATTAATAAACTAAACCTTCCAATGCAAAAGCTCATATTACCTATTACAAGTGTGGCAGAGATGTCCATATTATGAATTTTTAAAGACTTAAAAAAGGCAATGTCAATTTGATTATACCCAATGACAATCAAATGCCCTATGTAGGAAAAGATCAGGCGGAATAGACAAGGAATAGTCTTTTTACGCCTGTGTTCAAGTTCCACCTGACTTAGCAGAACCATACAATATTAAAACTGTAGCATGCCTCTTTATTGATGATAACTCAACCCCTCAATATATCAAGTAATGAATAATGAAGCACGCGTGTCACTCATTTAGATACAAAGACAATTACGCAATTTAACTAAAGTAACGCGCCCATATGTGAAGTAACTCCAGGAAAAGCAGATAAACATGGAGCAGGTTAATCACTCTATAGACGATGCTAATATCAATTCCAATGACTTTTATCAAGGAGAAATTCCCCAATATAACTGAACAAATTTTGCAATCCCTTGTTTTTTTTCTAAAAATGCTACTAATCTACAAGTAAACAGTATTTCCAAATGCTGGCGTTTGTACTAAAGTATGGTCTAAAAAATCTAGAGACTGGACTGACAACCCATACAACCATCTTTCTCAGGATTTGAGCCTTCAAGAATTGGATAAATTATCACCTAATAGGCCTCCGCCTTTAAATGGGCAAGGATTAAGAAGAGGGTTTTAGAATCATCATCTGATGATAGTTTGTCCCAATTCCAAACTGGAAGCTCTCAAACAACGGGAAGACAACAATTTTAAAGTCATCCAAAAGGATTAACGGTGGATCGACTCCTTACTGAAAGAGGAGTAAAGATCCTGAATGAGAGGACCTGGGCGCCTTATCCATCACCAGACACTGAGCCATTCTATAAATATCAAAACTTTTGAATAATATTTTTTTTTATCTTGCCCTATCAAATATACTTATTTTTAGTCTCTTCACTTAGATAAGAAATTTAATTATAACCCAGGATAGTTGCCAACAAACCCCAAAGAGATGAAGGAGCCTCGCTATTGCCTCTCTACAGCCATTTTACTCTTCAGTGCCATCATGTAAATTCTTGGACTACATTTCAATACCACTCTGGGCACATGAAAATTTCAAGATCCATCTTTATCCTTGTTAAAACGCTGAATTGTGGAGCTCATTACAGAGGGATCCAAGTTGAACCTAGTGAAAAAATCAAACATAAACCATGAAAGATAACTCTAGCAACAAATCCCCTCCCTCAAATGGGGAGAGAAGCATACCCAATGGATTAGTACTTCTCCTTTGAGGTAGGACCTTTACATCCAGAGAGCCAAGAATTATAGACTACCTTTTACTTTTAAAAACTGTAATCTTTTTTCTTGTTTACTGCACAGGCTTGAGGTGTACGTCACTTAACTTGTTAATTAATATAATAAACTGGTGGGTTAATAGTAGTACGAAGACTATTATCCTAGTTGAGCTCTTTACAACCAATATGAGCAAGTAAGTTGTTGACGTTCTCCCTTATGATAACTTGAAGGTACCTAAAAATTAAAATCAAGGGAAAAAACCCTTCAACTCTTTCTCTCGTGTGGGCAACTTCAGGACACAAGGGAACATCTCCTTTCCACTTTTGGAATAAGAGATCTTGAAACTTAAAAGAAAATTAAGACAAAAGAATAATAGTCTTCCAACTTTGTCCCAAGAGCACAATATAAAATTTATAACAGTCTTGATACATATCAAACATACCAAATATGATTTAGTAAATATTTCAAGGGATTTATATAGGGAATTCAGTGCTCAACTCTTCTGTGGGTGCCTCAATAGGAATAGAATCTTTCGCTGATGAGTTTAGCCCTTAGGGGCTATATAAAGTTATGATTACTTCATCTATTTAGTTGGATTCCATCACCAACTAGGTCACAACCCCTCTTGAGTTGAGTCTCTGAAAAGCGTGTTCCAACGCCTTCACCCAACAACAGTATATATCCTTATTAATATAGCAACCTACTTAGCTAATGAGACATTTTACCATTAATAGCTGGTCGCGTTGCCTTTTTAGGCTAATCTGTAAGTTGCTACCAGAAAAAGCGTTTTTGATAATCAGCAACTGCCAATAAACCCTTAGAGACTGTCAACAACCCCTGATCAATTAACGCAAAATTATTTAGTTATTAATTGTAAACTAATAATCTAACTACTTGTAAACATTGTCAGGAATTTTCCCTGATGGAACATCAATAATCCAGAAGAATTGGATTTAGAGAATTAGTTAAAATTTCAAAAGGAAATTGTCAAGAAAGGGTTACTATATCAATAGTAACTTCTCATGTTTGGTATAGGTTTTTTTATGTTAGCTTCTCTCCTATAGATAAAGTAGATTCTGCTTATAATACTTAAGCTGGATGATATGGGCATTACAAAAATGGTAACACATATACCTGATTGACCAGATTATCCAGCGAAGCTAGAGTTTCAGAGGCAGATGACGCTTCATTTAAGGGCTTGAATCAGTCAGCTTGGTTTAACTTTTATTTTGGCAGAGCTAAATTTTCTTTTACCTTGCTCAATACATCTTTTCGTGCTCATCTCCTCAACATGTTCCCCTCCATCTTGTTTTTGCTACTGCTTCCTAATAGTGCAGTTCCATGGTTACGCACTGCACCAAGACTACTTTGGTTGATCTTAATGATAGTATTCTTCTGAATTCCCGTTTCCTCCAGGTCAGGATCTCATAACTTCATGCCAAATAAGGGTCAATCAATTGACCTTGCCAATGAATTCCCTAGCGCCTGTATTCCCCCAGATCAGGCTTATCACAACTTGATGAGTGTGGATCTCCAAACTTTCTTTCCTCATGCCTCTTTACAGCAGACCTAGTTTCAACGCATTCTTGTCCTGCCAAATTTTCACACTCTTCTTTACTACTTTGTTGTAGTACATCCACTTTTTCCATACAAAACAATAAAAAGGTGGGAACACTACCAGATACATTTAATTGTGACTAAAACTGTTATTATTTAAATATAAAGTAACCGAGGTGGGTCAACCTTGGGACAAATATCCCACACTGAGGTTTTTTAGCCTGTGCTAATTTTAAACCTATTTCAATCAAAACCTGACCCAGAGTGGAGCAGGAACCACCCCGCTATGCTGCCACTCCTCATTATTATTTAAGTATAGTTTTCCATTTTTTTCTCTCTTCAAGGATGATCTTTTTATAAAGAAACATATTTATCATTTTTTTATCTTATTTTTTTCCTTTATTTTTTATTTTATCTTTTTTTATAGATATAATAACACAAGCCTGTGATGGTTCTGTTTTTTAAATTTTAATGATTAATTCCTATGTATGTTTGTGCGCTGAATCCAAAAATGACAGTTTTTTTATCACGTCAGAATTTTTTGCAAATTGCAATTTGCCAAATGTAGTATATGTCAAAAAGTATCACAAATATGAGACTTAATGACATAGTGAAATAGGCTTGCTTCATATAACACATATTATTTTGCAGCTTATAATAGACATAATATAATAGAATATAAATATATAGAAATATAGAAAATAAAAAAACTTATGATTTTAGTTGTTGTGTCAATGTCTTTTTGGACCAGCCATGCTATGTTTCAGGATTTTCCATGCATGTGCTCTTCTGGGATCATCTCAGTGCAACATCCAGCAATAGTTCGCCATTATTATAGTATTCCATCTTCCTTGTAACGCTTTTCCATTTCTTTAATGTCCTGATGAAATCTCTCACCCATCTCTTCACTAAAAGCAACCAGATTCTCAGAAAAGTAGTCCAAATGTGAATTTAGGAAATGAACCTTCAAACTCATGGAACAGCCTAAATTTTTGTACTTCTGCAGCATAGTCTCAACAATAGACTTGAAACGCAGATCCTTCTTGTTGCCCAGAAACTTGGTTACTATGCCTTTAAAGATAACCCAGGCTTCTTTTTCAGCAAATTCCGTTTCTTTTTCAAAATTTCCATCTTTGCAAAATTTTCTAATGTCTGGACCCATAAATACAACCTCTTTTAATTTTGCAGTTGACAAGGCTGGAAATTTGTTACAAATGTACTGGAAAAGTTTACCATCTTTTGGTAAGGCTTTCACAAATTGCTTCATCAAGCCTAATTAATAAGTAGAGGTGGAAGGAGAACTTTTGTTGACTGGGAAGTTTTTGAGGCACATTTTTTACTCAAGGTTCCAGTGAAGCTTGTTGTGGCCAATTTTTATGTTTTAATGATTTATCCTGTCTCTGCTATCCCACTCACATAAAAAATGAGTAATCTTTTTGTACACATCTTACTGTCCAATGATCATTGATATTACTTTGAGATCACCACACTTTATTCACTTATGATCTTTGTACTTAATTTTCTGGAGAACAAATTTCAAAATATTGTATCATTCTTTTAAGTGTACATAATGCCCTATGGGTATTGACGCATACCTGTTTCCGTTGAGAAGCAGGACAACTTTAAGGCTTCATTTTAACAATTTATCAATAAATAATCTCCATTCAGTGCTTTCATATGGAATGTTGAATGTTTTATACAGTCCAAACACATCATCGCAGCATACTTAAACTTCTTCTTCCAAAAAGTATGAAATAAAATCTTTTTCTCTGTACCTGAACAGAAAAACGAAGCACCAGCTATAAGCAAATGCTTATCTTTAAGATGTGAACCAAGAAATTCTGAAGCCTCTTTGGTCTGATGTAAGTTGCAAATTAAAACATTTAGTTCAGTTTGTGTAAATGGTTGTGGAGCATAATTGCCAGGTTTGTACTCCTCTTTGTTATCTTTGTTTTCTTCACTTGATTCAATTTATGAATTTTTAACTTCAGGTAAATGTTATGTTTGCAAAGGCACTGGTGCATCTGGACCATATGGGACAGGATGTAATGCTGATGGCAGATTTGGATAGACGATGTTCTTTTTATACTTTACATTGAAACTGTGAACAAATGTTGAACAAAAGTAACAAGCATTACTATGATTTTGATGCTCTCGCCAGACCATCAGAATGCCAAATATGAAAGCATGCTGTTCACCATTTGACCACCATCTCAGTCCTTCATCATATGTATAGCAAACATAGTGGGGTGCCCAAATTTTGTCTTGATCTCCTAGTTTTACACTAAAATATGCAAGATACACTTGCCGCACAAATGATGTTATATGTCTTTTTTGCCTTGACACCATTAACTCACCACAAATGTAACAAAAGGAATCTGCAGATAGTTTACAGCCTCTTGACGCCATTTTAAACACTATATTTGCTTTTTAGCGTATATTTTCTGACACAAACACTTTTGATTGTGGAGTATACATACCAATGGTTGCTCCAACACTGACAGTTGAGATGTAAAACACATTTAATGATAAAATGCTGCCATCTGCCAGTTTATGATGTCAACAATTCTTCATCACAAACTGACAGATGGCAGCATTACTTAATTTTGGATCTGTCAGTACATCTTATATTTGTAATTTTTAATATATAACACATTTGGCTGATCCAAAAAGACATCGACACAATGACTAAAATTGTGAGTTTTTTATTTTCTATATCTCTATATTTATATATTCTATTATTTTATGTCTTACATAAGCTGTAAAATAATACGTTTTATATGAAGCAAACATATTTCACTATGTCATTAAGTCTCATATTTATGATATCTTTTGACATATACTACATTTTTCAAATTGCAATTTTCAAAAAATTCTGACGTGATGGAAAGAAACTAAGGTCATTTTTGGATTCAGCGCACAAACATACATAGGAATTTATCATTAAAACTTGAAAAACATGATTCAACTGAAAAAATGCAGGGCTGTGTAATTTAAGTATTTGCTCTGAACCCAATTAACTTTATGACCATCAGTGATGTTTTCAGTAAAAATGCATATATTGCCATATTAGGGATAATCTTGAATGACCTGACCATGTGGCGTCCAACTTGTTTCTTCTCCCTTTTTATGGGTATCACAATAGGATACCCTATCCCCACATAGTATACCTTAAATGCCAGTCAATTTCAATTGTCCTGTTTCTTCACTATAATTCTTCTATTTAACGTTGAGTCAAATTCCTGTGATTACAATTCAACCATAATGCTCGCCAGTCAGGTTAATATTGCTCTGCGCTCATCCTCAAAGCTGGCTCTACTGCTAAATACAAAACTGGCGGTAGTGAGGCTCTTCATCCATATAAGAGTTCATATGACGATTTTTCCTATTGTTGTATGGTAACTGATATTATATGCAAAGGAAATGGACTCAGATAAGTTCACCAAGAGGAGAAATTTCCACTAACAATTTTGCTTAGCGTTGTGGCCAGAGTTCTATTGACTCTCTCTACCAATCCGTTCATTTCTGGATGGTATGGATTGTACAACACTCTCAGATTCCCATCAATTTTCTCAGTCCTGGATCCAGTAGGATTTACAGTTGGTTCCATTATCACTGAGTAATACTTGCAGGCATCCATGCTGGTACACTACTTGGTCCTTTATGAAATATGCAGTACTCTTTGCTTCTACCCTTCTTGAAGCCTTAGTCTCATCCCATCTGGTCAGATGGTCCATTACAACTATGATGTACTTTACTCCCCCAGTACTGACAATCAAGAAATTCAATCACATCTAATGACACCGTGTGCCAAGCAAACCCAGAGTGTACTATCTGGTATCCTGTTACTTTAATGTAGGGCTTGTGGAGCTGCACTTCATGCAACAGGCTATATAATCCTCTAAGCCAAAGTGGATTGATTTCCAGTATTATTACTGGCATAGATGATCCATTGTTTTTCTTAGGCCGCCATGCCATATGACTTTGTGCTCAGCTTGTATAATTTCTGAGCGTTCTGAGGGTTTAGGGAATAACTATTATTTTCCATAAATAAATTTGTACAGCTTTCCGTTCTTCACATCAGTATTTTCCATTGCTTTCTTCAGTGCGCTTTGAATCTCTGGGGGTTCATCCCCAATATTTCCTTTAATAATCCAATGGAATAGTTCATCCACTTGCTGATACTTGACTAAATGGCAGATAATCTTAATAATCTATCAGAGTTCTGATGGACTTCTCCTACTCGGTTTATAGTCTCAAAAAGGTAGGCTTACAGCTTTAGAGCCCATCAAGCCTATATCACATCTGGTTCTTTATGATTATGCAACCAGCGTAGAGATGAGTGTATGGTAACAGTCCTGAAGTGTCTCGCATGAATATACACCTAAAATTGTTTGCAGGCATATATCACTGCGAGGAATTTGCACTCCATCATGGGTAATTCCTTTCAGATGGTGTCTATGTATAACTCACATATGTCACCAGATGCTCCTCCCTGGCATAATCAACTTGACTTAAAATGGCACAGATTGCTATTAGTTTGCATCTTTCTGAATTATAACTAACAAATAAAATCTGCATACTTTATGACAGGACAAGTCATAAGATACCTTCTTTCTCATTAACGCTTCTTGGGCCTCCTCATCTATAAAAGCTCTTTTCCAGATCCTTCAAAAGATGGAATAACGGTATAGCAAATAGCAAAATCCCAAATAAACCAGTGGTAGTAGCTGACTATCTAAGAAAGACTTGTATGTCCCAAACACTATTCAGGATTGATATCTATTCATTGACCATTATTTTCTGTGGTTGTGGTTGCAATCTTACGGAGTTTATTACAAACCACAAGTGTTAAGCTCTTTTTTTAACAAAATGGCATTTCCTTAGCATGATCTTTTTTAGTACTAGATGGTCCCAACCTTAGCATGATCTTCAAATTCTCCATTACTAGGTGTTTGAACACTTCCTCCAAGTGTTCTAGGTATTTGATGAATGTCCTACTGAAAGCGTCGATGTTGTCAAAGTACAACAAAATGCAGGAAAACTTCAGATCATTCAAGATGGAATCTACCGCCTGCAGGAAGGTAGCCATAAAGTTACATAATACCTGGTGCAATCTCATCAGCTGTTATAACCCTAGTGCGGTGATTATCTCACTTTTTTCAGTATTTTTTTGGAAATTCTATCTGCCAATACCTGAGATCAAATCCATTTCTGAAAAGAACTTGACTTCCCCCTAGAAGATTGAGCGCATCATCTATCCTTGGCAGCAGATATGATCCTTCTGATTAATATTATTCAACTGGTGTAATCAATCACTACTTGATTTTATCTGTCACTTTTTACATTAACGATTTGACTCATCCATAAAATCAATGAAGCTATGAGGAGCCCATGTCAATCAGTTTACTAATTTCTTCGCTGACTACTGCTTTAGTAGCCATGGATCAGTGGATGGGTCACATTTAAATTGGTGGGTATTCACCAGTGTCAACCTTATGGATCACATTTTGAGAGAATCCAAGGTTATGATCATCCTAGCAAATATCACCCTATTTTTTAATAATTGTGGCACTTCCTCCCTGCTGATGTTTTGATAGCAAGCAAGTTGATCTCAATTGACATGCAAATTGATGTTTTCAGCACCAACCATTAGTAGTCCCATTACTTCTAGCATTACAAAATCATGGAACTCTCTTTGATTTCAGCTGTTGGAACTAAATGCACAAATGTGATAACTTGGTTTTTCTCCACCTTCATCAATTTTCCACTCAAATTAGCCGGTAGAACTCAGATTTCACTATGGCCTGGCATTATAAGCCCCAGAGCTACCCAAGGCTCAAATCTCAATTTTTTCCATAAAGCATTGACCTTTGCATATAACTGTTCCAGGATTTCTAGCATTAATCCCGTGTTAACTAGTATCTGCATTCCCAATGGAATGGTATTCATTATTTTCTTTCTCAATGGTATCCCACGGTTTTCAAGAATCTATATTAGCATTTTTTCTGAATTTCCTTCTGACCAATTTGATTTGGAATAGAATTATACCGTCATTGTAAATTAGATCATTAAAATATTCTTCTTCATCAGAGGAGCTTCTCCTTTATGATGATATACCAAGGGCAGCGTTTGCCCTAAAATTGTTAATATTTATCAAATTTGCATTTGACACCATATTTTCTCAGAAATTTTGTTTCAAAAAGGATGTCGTAATTTTGATTTGCCAATATTATAGCTGGAGCTGATACCACTGATAATCTGAACCAAAAAGACAGTGCACTGTAAGCCCCAAAGGATGCTGTAGTATCTGGTCTAGTAGTTCAATATTCCTTACAGCTTTTTAAAGCCAGAGAAACTTTTATTTGCTTAACCAACTTGGTCAAAAATGATATTAATGGGCATTCTTGCTGTCAATTATAGACCATACCTTTACTTGATTGACTATGATATCCACATATGTACACTAAGAGTATTGTAATAAGGTGTTTACTGAGTGAATTTTGGAATTATTTGCCACATCTAGAGTATGAATTAATTGAGTGTATAATTCAAGGAAGTATTCCTTGTTTGTTTTAACAAGAGAAACGTTCACATCATCATATTTTTCCTTAAGCAATTTGTTTGTGCTTTCAGAGGTTCTGATCTTTTCCACTAATTGGCAGGCATAAGGCTGAGCGACTCTTTTATAATTTCAGGGTCAATACTCTTTGCCTTTGCTCTGGTGATTACATCTACATTCAGATTATCACCTGATAGAGCAGATCAGGTGTATCTTCATCTACAGATAAATTGGCTATATCCAAGTCATCTTTGAATATGTCAGGGGGAACTGGATTGATTGCAGTGCTAGATTGTTCTTTATCAAGACTGTTGGCTCTTTTTTTGAATTTTTCAGTTTCTTTCATTTTAGCCTGAATCAGATTTACTTAATCTTAAGGCTTCTTGCTCCAACTTTGAGCGGCGGAACGCCCTTGTTTTCCACATTTGTTGCAGCAGTTTTGAGTTTTATTCGCCCATTTCAGTCCTTTGGGATTGTTTCCTGCTAAAACTCATTTCTAAAATTCCTTATCAGGCTTAGCAAACTTTACCATATTTTAACTATTTTTAGCATGAACGACTTTTAAAGTTCAGTAATGTGCTTTGAACTTTTCTCTAGAATCTTGAGATACTCCACCATATGTGATGTAGAAGATTGGTTTGCAAGCGCTAAAACTATAGTGCAGTGCAAATCTCGGTAGGGCTGAAGCGCCATCTACAAGGCTATATGTGAATCAGAATCTGACAGATCTTTAGCACCTACCAGGATTTGTGCTTCCTAGTAAAATTAGTCAGCAAAAGCAACTAATGTTTCGCCCTTTTTTTGAATCCCATAACTACTGTTTGTGGCTAAACATCCGCTCAGGGCTATTAAACGCAATCATGATTGCTTCTTTAAAGTCGCTGTATGTCCAATTAATCCCACTGAGATGGGGCAACATCAGAGTTTGGCAATCTGTATCTAAGCAGTTCATAACTAATACTATTTTAGTCAGTTGACATATCTGAACATTGCCATTTCAAATAGGCGTGAAAATGCTTAGCGTTATCCTTTTTGAAGATAGATATTTTGGCATATTACAGAATTCTTTTTTCACTACAATGGCAGAAGGTACCTGCCTAGAAACCTAACTAATGATGAGGGGTGTTATTTAAGTCATCTCCAGAATTGTAGCAAAAGATCCAGGCATATTTCTTGGGGTTTTTTACTTCCCTGCGGAGCTTTTGTCTATTCTAATATCAGCACCATCCACCTCTATTTGGGTTCAATCACACTTATGATTTATGAGTTATTTAAAGTGCTTTATAACTGCAAAATCCTCTTAAATATGGCAGAAGCGTTCACTAACTGCTTCATTCTCAGTATACTGGAACAATAACTCTTTAATTACTTCAGTCTCCTTCCACTTCAAGGAGGTAGATTAACAATAAAGGCATTGCTGACCTTTGCGACTTGTTCTAATTCTTCTCAGCTTTAGTCACTCGTTCATACAAGTTAGTTAGATCATATTGTAACAACAAGTACAGTGTATCAGTATTAACTATTTCTTATTCCATGGAATTATTCTAAAGTTCATTCTTTTACAATTGTGAGAATCCAGCTAGTTGTGTTCTCGCTGGTGCTAACGCTGCTAGATTCCACAACGGATATTATTATTATAAAGATAAAAACAATAATAAAATAAAGAGGTTATTTTTTAGGTTTATTATTAGTGTAATCGCAGGAAAAAAAGAACCCTCTCAATATCTGACATTCAGTATTTAAAATGGTATTGAGGATGAAGGAATTCATTGGTAAGTTTGGAATGGCTTGTTACAATTCAAACAAGGAAATATGTGAGCTCAGCCTATTAAAGCTTGAAAAACTTGCTTCAAATTTGGCTGAACAACTAATGGGGAGTTAAGTTGTGGCAATATGTACCCACGGGGTAAATTATTTGATAAATTTCAGCCAATCCCCTTTAGCTAAAACTATTTCATCTTGGGGGACCTCCAACATGCATATATTGGGAGTGATTCCCACTTAGGTGTTTGAAGGGAAGAGGATGTTGCAGGGGGAGAAACCGCCAATGGACTCCCTGGGTTCCCTCATGTGGTCGCAGCAATTTGACTGCCCAGCTTTGTGATAATTGCCTGTTTAATATTCATAATAGTGTTACCCCAATTTTTTGGGGTTAAACAAAGAATCAGCAAAGTCTTTTGACCAATAAAATTGGTTTTGTTTTTAAATTGAGTTTATCATTATCAAGGACTTGTAAATGTCTGACATTTTCCCCTTTCGCCTAATATTGACCCAAAACATTCTTATCATGAAACTGGGAGAGCAAATGTCTGACATCACCCCCCTCAAGGATGTTGGGGGGAGAAATGAGGCCGTAGGAAGTGACCATATGCCCAATTGATGGTAATCTCTGTAGCCAAGGATTTTATAGAGTACTCGTTGCCTCTCTTAAAGGTGATGGTGAAAGGACCCTCTTAAATTGATCCAAGCTTACCTCTTCTAGGAGTGATGTGGTTATGGTAGTATAATACCATGTCAGACACTTGGAATATAGGTAGGGGGTTTGGAGCTCATTGGCAGCCTGCCCTTTTTTAGTCACTGTTTTCGCTATATTGGTTATAGCCTCAGATTGGAGATGGATGATGCGCTGAGACAATCTTCTCATGACTCTCTCAGGTTCCACAACTCTAGAGAAGAACACATCCTTAGCTAAGAGGGCAGGTACACCTGGTTCATGCCCATACAAGACTTGGAATGGGGACACTTTCAAGATCCGGTGATAACTAATCTGGTTGGCCATAAGAGCACCGGGTAGGTTATGATCCCAGTGAAGTGAATCAGAAGAGGCCATTTTTCGTAAAATGGAAACAAAGGTGCCATTTGCCCTCTCCACAGTCCCATTTGTAGAGGGATTATACGGAGTTGAGAAGAGTTGTTGGGCTCCCATAGAAATAGTCATGACTTTGAATACTCTGGAGGTGAAGTTCTTACCATTGTCACAGTGTAGTACCTAGGGAGAGCCATGCTGAGAGAAAATGTTTTGATGTAA